>RCUC01166198.1:0-56933 GCA_003697995.1 Taxidea taxus jeffersonii
AGAAGTAGGCTTCCCGCTGAGTAGGGAGCCCAACACAAGGCCCAATGCCAGGACCCTGGGATCATGATCTGAACCGAAGGTAGACGCCAATAACTGAACCACCCAGGTGCCCCATATTCAAGACATTTTTAATACCATGGGAAAATTACTGACATATAATAATATATTCAAAAAGCAGTCCTTTCACAATACACTTCTCTTACGATCCCAATTTATAAATATATACTAGTGCACATATATATTTTCACTGCAAGTATTTTTTTTAAGATTTCATTTATTTGTCAGAGAGAAAGTACACACAAGCAGGCAGAGTGGCAGGCAGAGGCGGTGAGAGAAGCAGGCTCCCCAATGAGCAAGGAGCCCAATGCAGAACTCAATCCCAGAACCCCAGGATCATGACCTGAGCAGAAGTCTGCGGCTTAACCAACTGAGCCACCTAGGTGTCCCATTCACTGCAAGTATTTTTGAAGCTTTGATATATTTCCTGACAATCAAAATATTCTTAATACACAATTTCCACAAATCAATGAAAAAAGATAATAAACACAATGGAAATATGAAGAAAAGACCTGAACAGAAGAAATATACAAATGTACATGGAGTATATGAAAAGATGCTCAGCCTCACAAATCATTAAATTCAGATCAAAACAAGATATTTTCTTCCTAGCAGATTAGAAACATATCAGAAAAGTCCTAACTTTTTATTACAGATGTAGAGAAAATGGAATCTTAAACACTGAGGTGAGAGTCTAAACTATTGAGGAAATTTGACAATACTATTAAAACTTAAAAAAAAAAAAAGAAACTTAAGATGTACACTCCTCAGACTCAACAAAGACTAGTTTTAGGGATAACCTTATAGAATGACTCCCACTAAGTGTAAAAACAGATATGAGGATATCTGAAAAAAGAAATATTTGAAATATTCCATAGATCTTTATGTTAAAGATGTTATTTATAAATATATCACGTTAGAATTTGAAAGAAATCCCCTTTTTAGTTTAGCTTGTCTGAATGAGTTTCTGCTTCCTGTAATTAACTCTTCACTGGGATCAACAAAATTTCAGGAGAATACTTGATAATACTGAGAAATATTCATGATAGAACATTAAGTGAAAAAAAAATCAAAACAAAATTTTACATTTCACTTTATCACAATATGTAGAGGTATACATACATACACCCACACATAGTAAAAACTGGAAAGAACTGATCTGGGTGATGGTTACACACATGCATACCTATATAAAAATACATCAAGCTATATACTTAGGATCTGTGTTTAAGCTATTCTGCAATAAAAATGTTTAAAAACTAAAAGGAACTACATAAAGACATCAAAATACTAATAGCCTAATTCTGGATAGAAGAATTATGAGTCACTTATTTCTGTACTTTTCTATAATTTCTAAATTCTCCATAAGAAATATGTATTTTAGGGGCACCTGGGTGGCTCAGTGGGTTAAAGCCTCTGCCTTCGGCTCAGGTCATGATCCTAGGGTTCTGGGATGGAGCCCCACATCGCATCGGGCTCTCTGCTCAGCAGGGAGCCTGCTTCTCTTCCTCTCTCTCTGCCTGCTTCTCTGCCTACTTGTGATCTCTGTCTGTCAAATAAATAAATAAAATCTTTAAAAAAATATATGTATTTTATAACTCAAAGTTTTATTTTTAGAGAGAGAAAAATTCCATGATCTTCAAACATTTTTTTAAAAGACTTTTATTTATTTATTTGACAGAGAAAGAGATAGCGAGAGAAGAATACAAGGGGGAGCGGTAGAGGGAGTAGCAGGCTTCCGGATGTCAGGCTTGATCCCAGGACCCTGCGATCATGACCTGAGCCAAAGGCAGACACTTAACAACTGCGCCAGCCAGGCGTCCCTATTAATTTTTATAATGACCTATGATTTTTATTATCAGTAAAAATCATTAAGAAAAATTTTAACAGTCATTGTCAAATAAAAACTCTGGGAAAAATAAGAAAAGGGACACCTAACTTACATAAAATAAAATCTCTAGTTTTCTTCAACAATGTAACAATAATCAATACCTATCTTCACAACTAGGCTAAAACAGTGTCAGAGGGCTATTACTGTAAAACTACAGGGGCACCTGGGTGGCTCAGTTGGTTAAACATCTGCCTTCATCTTGGGTCATAATCCCAGCCAGGGTTTTGGGATTGAGCCCGACATCAGGCTCCAAGCTCAGAGGACAGCCCGCTTCTCCCTCTCCCTCTGCTGTTACCCCTGCTTGTGCTCTGTGTCAAATAAATAAATAAAATCTTTTTTAAATTTTTAAATAAAAATAAAATAAATAAATAAAACTGCAAAACCAAAGGGGAAAAAAGAACATCAGCTGATAATACAACTGAGAAAAGAATCAAGTCCTCTGACATTCCTGTGGAAAGTAATTCTAATGTATAACAGAAGTGCATGTAATTTGTTATAAATTGGTTCCAAATTGTGGCTCATGAATATTATTTCTAAATCATTTCCTCCTCTGTCTTCCTGCTTTTGAAAATCCCGGAAGTTTCTTTGTTGCTTCCCATAATATTCTTTCGTTATACAGAATATGGTAAACCAGAAGTCAGAGCCAGCCCACAAACTACAACCAGAAAATATGCAAACTACAGCCTACACTGAGGGATTTCTGAGGTTAAGACACAAACCTTTTTTTTTTTTTCAAAGAAAACAAACCTCAGACAAAAAAGCATTAAACATCCTAAAACAGCCACACCAAAAAGGGAGCTTCTTAGAAACAAAGCCCTCATACCTATTTGATCTAAGGAAGACATTTCTAGAACTGATGAGTGGGTTAGACAGGAAAATATATATATAAAATAACAACCAACCTTAACTACAATTCAGACCATGAGTGACCTGGTTCTTCTCCCGACAGAGCTCTTCTACTGCAATGTGGGTTGGGGACTGAGCTAAAGACGCCACACCATAGCTCTGCTATTCAATGATTAAGCCATTGCTTCAATTTTCCCAAATACACCTGAAAACAATAATCTCATCAATGGTGTGACACCAGACAAAAGATATGGATTCTAACAGTTCTTTCCAATTTGCTGGGTGACAACAGACAAAAAAATTATATTTTGAGTAGGGCTGAAAAATTTTAAAAACCCTTTTAAAAGTACACTACAAAGTATCAAGTCACTTACAAATATTAATTATTACCCTCTGTTAAAAAGTGATGGATAGACTATCTCTCATTTCTAGCTCTGACTTTTTAAATTCTGTGACCAATATTAATAAATGCACACTCATATTGTGTTTTGCCAACTAGGAATAGTTTAGAAGCCAAGGAATCCCACACTCACAGAGGAATGAAGTTATAATAAGAGGAACCACCATAAGTCTTCTCCCTGCTTAGAACTCTCAGCACTCTATGAATACTCTAGACTAACCCAGTTAGTTCCACCTATACAGTAGATCACAGATGGCCTAGCAAAATTCTGACTTGACTTACCCACCATACTAATGAACAAAAAATATTACTAACCTGGCTACCTTTAACAGGAAACTATGAGAGATCCTAAGTGTAAGATACTCTACTTAAGGTCTCAGATATTAGACCACCTTAGTATATCAGAGAAACCTGATGATCAAAACTATACCTGTTCCAATCTCACTTCCTGGAGTCATATCTGATCCTCTAGCAGCACACTGAAAATAGCTTGAGAGCTGGCACATGCTCTCACTTTCCACCATGACGGGACTCTGTCACTCATATGTCCAGTGCAGGGTTCCATATACTCCAAACTAAAATCAGTCACCACAGGACATCTGGAACACAGACATTTGTCCATTATCTGCCTCACTTAGTAACTTCTGAGAACTAAATCTAAAAATCTGGCAATGATTGCCTATGTGCAATCATTCTAAAAGGTTGTCTTTCTCTTCTAAAAGGTTGTCTTTCTCTCCTTCACTGGATCCTATGCCATATCCAGCAGGTTCTCTCCTGTGTACCTAGGTTCCTGAGAGACCTTAAGACCACTTGACAGTAATTCATATCCAGGGATAGCAGAGGAACTGAGGAGCCAAGCCAAGTCCAAGAAGGCTATCCACCAGTTAGCCAAAAAACAAGCTTATAAAAGGATATAGAACTGGAAATGGGTGTTGCCAAAGGACGTCTTAGGCAAAGAAAATTGTTTCTAATCTAGGAGGGAAGGAAGGGCTGCACAGAGCAGTCGCGCAGAGTTATAAACAGAGAAGAGCAAGGCCCCAGGGCCGTTCAAATAAAATCCACTTACTTTCAATCTGATCCTCCCTACCTGAGGGAATGCAAAGTAGGGTTCTCTCATGTTTAAGAATATACAGTCTCTCCAACTAAATTTAGCATGTAACTGGAAAAAAAAATTTTTTTTTAAGTAGACTACATCCCAATATGGGGGTTGAACTCATGACCCCAAGATCAAGAGCTGCATGTTCTATCCACTGAACCAACCAGGTGCCCCAGCATGTACTTTTAAACTGCCTTGGACTGCTCTGTTTTCTGTGTGTTGATCTCTTCTCTCGATTTCTCCTTTGCTCAACTTTCAGAAAGGAAATATGTGACCTAACGTAGGAAATCTTCCTCCTGCCACAGCAAACTTGACCTCTGGAAGTTATCACAGACCCTTGAGGTAAGCTACCAGGATTTAAGTTTTGCTTCAGCTAGGAGTCTAGGATTCAGAGCAGAGATGCCTTCATACAATGACCATGAGAGAATCTGCATAAAATTGAAAGACTAGCAGAGGAAAATAAAAATAAAATTAAAATTAGCTCATACTGACTCTCTGAAACTGGCTCATCAAGCTTTTTATAGTCAATTCATTTCTGTAAAGAGATAGCCTTTTTTTTTCTTTTATAAAAGGTATGCTTCTTAGCTATCAGGGATATGAAAACCAAAACTATCATGAAATATATATTCATACCCACTAGGATGCCTATAATCATAAATAAAGTTATAAGTATTGGCAAGGACACGGAGAAAGTAGAACCTTCATATACCCCCAGTGGGAATGTAAACTAGTATAGTTGCACTGGAAAACAGTCTGTCAATTTCTCAAAAGGTTAAACACAGTTGCCATATGACAAGCATTTTCACTCCTAGGTATATACCCAAGAGAAATGCAGAGAGATCTCCACACAAAAACATGTACAGGGACACCAGGGTGGCTCAGTCAGTTAAGCGTCTGCCTTCAGCTCTGGTCATGATCCTAGGGTCCTGGAATCAAGGCCCACATTATTTTCTCCACAATGGGCTCCCTACTAAGTGGGAGCCTGCTTCTCCCTCTCCCTCTGCTACTCCTCTGCTTGTGCTCTCTCACTCTCTCTTTCAAATAAATAATAAAATCTTTTTAGAAACATGTACACAGGGCGCCTGGGTGGCTCAGTCAGTTAAGCAGCTGCCCTCCACTCGGGTCATGATCCTGAGGTCCTGGGATCGAGCCCTGCATCAGGCTCCCTGCTCAGCGGAAAGCCTGCTTCTTTCTCTCCCTCTGCCTGCCGCTCTGCCTACTTGTGCTCTTTATCTCTCTGTTGAATAAATAATAAAAATCTTTAAAAAAAAAAAAGGGTACACAAATGTTCACAGCAGCATTATTCATAGTAATCAAAAAGTATAAACAACCCAATGTCTATCATTTGATGGATAAATAAAATGTGGTATATTCTTACAACAGAATATTATTCAGCCATTTAAAAAAAACCATATAGGACTTGATTTTATGAAACATCCAGAAAAGGCAAATCTACAGAGATCAAAAATAGATAAGTGGTTGCCTAGGGCTAAGGACAGTTACAGAGTTGGAAGGAAATGGGGAGTGACTATTAGTAGATATGGGTCTTGGGTGGGTGGGGAGAAGGGTAATAAATATATTCTAAAACTAACTATACTGATGACTGCACAACACTGTGAACATACTAAAAGCCACTGAACTGTACACTTTAAATATGTTAACTATATGGTATATGAATTATATCACAATAAAGTTATTTATATATATGTATATATAAGAAAATATATACATAAAAGTGATAAAACAAATGGAGCAGAATGTTCATCAGTGAATCTGTAAAAAGGATGTACTGAAGTTCTTTGTACTATTCATGTCAATACTCAGTGTGAAACTAGATGAAAGGAAAAATCTAAAAAAAAATAAGACATTCTTCATGAGAATCACATATAGTATTCTTCCTTAACATGAAACAGAAACCTGCACTAGAAAAACTGCCATAATGTCTGCTCCTGCCCCTACCAAACAAATATTTCACTTGTCCCTTCTACTCAACGGATTACTGCAAAGCATCATCAAATAGCAGAAAAGAAGAATGAAATGTGGCAAGGGAGAAAAATATTCTCCAACTTTCTCATGGCCTCAGTTTCTTCATCTGTAAAATCAGAAGGTTATATAATCTCTTGGGGAGTTCTTCCACATGTGACATGCCATGAATTTTAGGTTCTAAATTCACTGCTCAATATGGCTAAGGAGGAATATGATCTCACCAGTCCTCTGACTTTTCCTAGTCAGTAAGCATTTTTTTCTCTCTTCTAACAGTGACATTAAGAGATGATTTCAGTATATTCTCAGTATTCTAAACAGGCTCATACAGGACACTGACCAGTCTCCTATCTATGTCCCCAAGTCCTTCTCTTCAATTCTTGCCAAGGTTCTCTGTTCAGAGCCTGGGAAAACTGTAGTACTGGATGCATGAACCAAGAATACTTACATCTCAAAGCTAGGTGCAAGTCAGTTCAGAGGAACCTAAGAAGATTCCAAAGTAAGAAATAGATCACAAGTATTCTGGAATCTTAATTCTCAGGCAGACAGGGAAAGTTAAACTCAGGAATCCCATCTCACAGTAAGCCTTCTCCTGCAGTCACCAGCAGTGATCACAAGAAGAAAAAGGAGAAACAAATATACCTGGGATATCCATCCATCAAAGGGGTAAATAAAGACTGGACTCTACTACCATCTGCCACCCCACTTAGGATGAACCAACAGGAATGGAAAACATGTATCAAATGCAATTCTTACAGATTTGCTTATCTCTCTGACAAGCTTAAAAAGCTAACAAGCAGAGGGACGCCTGGGTGGCTCAGTTGGTTAAGCAGCTGCCTTTGGCTCAGGTCATGATCCCCGTGTCCTGGGATCAAGTCCCACATCGGGCTCCTTGCTCGGCAGGTAGCCTGCTTCTCCCTCTGCCTCTGCCTACCACTCTGTCTGCCTGAGCTTGTGCTCTCTCTCTCTCTCTAATAAATAAATAAATAAAATCCAAAAAAAAAAGCTAACAAGCAGACACTATTTCCCAAAGTTGGCTAGACTTACAATTTATTCATTGATCACCTCCCCCAAACCCAAAATAATTTCTCAACTAACCAGAAAACAATTTTCATACCTTCCTCAGTTCCTTGCACAACAAATAAGCATATGACTTGCCTAAATGCTTAAGTCTGAAAGAAAGGGGAAGTGAAAGGGAGAGACTCCTATAAAATCCAATGATTTGAGTTTATATTCAACTCAGCAAGCTCTATGCTTATTATCACAACATGAGAATGAATCTTAATCCTTCTCCACAAAACCAGAAGAAACAAGTAAGTGTCTTTGATTTGCCTGTACTGGAATCACTTTTAAGAGTACAGAAGCTAAAAAAAAAAAGAGTACAGAAGCTACCTGAAGTATAAAACTTAATTTGCATAGAGAGAACTTAGACTCCTCAGTACCTCCCTAAAGACCTGGGTGCAATGCACAATTTCCTATAGTTTCACTTATTATGACATCATCAGTTTGAAAACTATAAAGCCAGCTACGGAGAGAAAATGCACCCTGGAGAGTCTCAAGACTGACCTGCATAAAGCTATTTGTATTCTGTTTTTATTTTTTTCAGATTCCCTCTGGGTAGTCCAGATTCCCCTACCAACTCACCAGAAATGAAATGAAGTAAAAAAAGAAATCCTTCAATCAGTGCCCATTTGAACAAAGGCCACCTACTGAATAAATGGTCTTGGCATTCCACTACTGCAACCACATTTAAAAAGACAGAAAAAATACTCTTTCTTCACACATTTTATACAATTGATTCCCCCTTTCTTTATTCTCCCAATAAACTTCCACAGGGATATAATTTTCACTTGCAGATAATTTACAGATAGTCACTAAAAGAAAAGTAACATTTTTGAGTGTCTACTTGATGAAATGCTTTTTACGTACATTCCCTTCTTTATAGATGAAGATCCCAGCAGAGTTATCTAACTTGCCCCAGAGTCACAGAGATAGTCAACATATTGCAGAGGGGTAATGTTTAAGTGCAAAACCTATGCTCTCACTAACACATCATTTCCCAGCTTCATTCTAATGCTTTTACCATTTGCGAAACATTCTCTTCATTTTCTAAAATCAAATTTCTTTTTTTTTTAAAGATTTTATTTATTTGTTAGAGAGAGGGCAGAGGCAGAGGGACGGGCAGGCAGAGGGAGAAGCTGGTTCCCCGCTGAGCAAGGAGCCCAATGCAGGACTGAATCCCAGGACCCTGGGATCTGGGCAGAAGGCAGATCCTTAACTGACCGAGCCACTCAGGCGTCCCTAAAATCAAATTTCTATATAATTTAATAGATACTCAAAGCACAGCATTAAAAAAACAAAAACAAAAATACTTGTGTATTCCACCACTTTAAAAGTTTCTTTTACTGGGGAGAACTGTGATATTTTTAGTCTTTCTCAACATGTTAGTGTTTTCTAAAGACCCAACCAGGCAATGAAATGCAGTTTAGTGTAAGAGAGAGCACTGAACCAAAAGTCAGGCAATTAACTAACAGGACGCAGGCCCTACTGTCCTTCCTGGGGTTCATATTCTTCTCTGAGGTCTCTCCCAGCTCCAACATCATGAACTGAATTCCAACAACTACATCACAAAGTCACAAATTTAATAAATATGAAACAGACATGAAAAACCAACATCTGAATTATAAGAATTTGAAGATCTAAAGAAGTGATCTTGAAACAATAGAGCTGCCCCAACAAAAGACCTAGGATTAATAGCGTTATTGCTTCATGATATTTTTTTCTCCATCTGGTATTAATTTGAGAAAATTGTATATTTGTTCTGACCTTGTTAAAGGTCATCAATTTGTCATGCTTTTTAAAAGATGGTCTATTTTTGTCATTTGAAGTATACCCCGAATCTTTTTTTTTTTTTCCACAAGAAACATTGGAATTTTTCTGGTGACAAAACAAAACAAAAACCTTGTCCTATAATCTCTGAAGCAAGGTAAAATTAGTCAATAGCATAACTTTCAGGAAATTTTGGTGAATACATCATGACAAAACAATGAAAAGGAAATCCCTCATCAAATCAGGATGATACAACAAACCTCCACTCACAGGAAACCTGCAAAATGAACACTCCAAAAACTTTTTCAAAACTGTTGCAATTCAAAGGTTCCAGTGACAGTGCAGTGAAATTCATGGGGATTTTACAATTACGACATTCTTCTGCAATTCTTGTCAAATTTGATCCGGGCCCCATCTTCACTTTCCTACTACTTCCCCTTTGAAAGATGACTTGAGAAGCATCACTACCCAACCCAGACTCTCCCACTAGGTCACCGCCGCCCTTTTACTCATAAATGAAGCTGGTCTCTTAACGGCCACCCATTACTTTTCATAAAAAGAGGCATGGCTTGGTACAGGCCCTTTCTAGAACTAAGAGAGTTCTCACCCTTCTTGTGCCTCAAGTTCACTTTATTACTTCATGTCCTACCAAACCAGGGAGCCCAGCCCAGGGCTGAGTTAGAACAGTTTTGAGGAACTGGCTTCTTGGGAAGAGGCCAGAAAAACTCACAAGTTTCTGTTTTGCTCTCCTTGTTTTCTGTTTTGTTTTGTTTATAAGTCTGGGTGGAACTTACTTTCAACTGAGATATGGGATACCTTCTTCCCTCCCTAGCGGTTGTTTGACAACAGGCTTACCTTCATCTTGTACCAAGTCACTCTACCTTCACCAGACAGAACACACAACGCTTCCCCCTCCTCCTTCGTCGCCTACTACAGAGCCATAGCGCAGAGGGGCGGAGGGGCCATTCGGACCCCTGCCGACTCAGAGCCCCCTCAGCCCGCTTCCCCACCTCCAGCCTGACGCCCCCTTCCCCCGCGCCAGCCGTGGGTCCTACGGACCGGCCCTCGCCCAGCTCCCGGGACAAAGCGGGGAGGTTTCCTCGAGGGTCCCCAGCCGCAGCGGGCGTGGGGAAGCAGCCCCGGGCACCGCGAGCACTCACCCGACAGCTCGTCCGGCTCCAGCCCGGTCTCGGTGTCCAGCCCGCAGATGACAAAGTAGTCGGCGAAACGACTGGGCGCCGAGCCCCCGCCGCCGCCGCCGCCGCCGCCGCTCATGGCGCCGGGGCCGGACCCGGCCGGGCCGTGCGGAGCGCGGAGCCCCCGCACCAGGGCGCCCGCCCGCCCTCAGGCCGCCCCTCCCGCCGCCGCCGCCGCCGCTACCGCGGCTCTGGCCGCCGCCCCCGGCCCTGGCCCGGTCCCCGCGGCCGCCGCGGCTGCCGTGACGGGGCAGGGGGGCACCGGGCCGCCCCGCGCCGCATCCTGGACGCCTTCCTCTCCGCGCCGCCGCTGCCAGCCAAGAGCGCCGCGACCTGAGCTAGCTTGGAGAAGGGCTGAATGCGCGGAGGAGAGTCCCCACCGCGACCCCCTCCCGCCGCGCCTGCGCAGGCGCCGTCGGGGAGGGGGCGGGCGCCTGGCGGAAAGGATGACGTGATGCTCTTCGGGCCCGGAGGGCCGCAGCTTCCCAGGCGGCCACCGCAACGCGGCCGGCCACTACCCGGTCGCCCGCAACCGCCACCCCCTCGAGGCTGCGACTGCTTTTGAGAGGATAAGGAGGTGAGGGATGAGTGGGCGCATGCCGCAGAGCTGAGACCTTGATCCATGTTCTGCCCTCCTACCTACTCCTCACATGGGAGGTCCCGACGTCTCCCTAACCCGGCCCTGTTACAGGGATGGGGTCGCGGGACTGAGATCGGCAGCCCACCTCGTCCCATCTCCAGGCTAGACCTAGACCCCAGATAGCTCTTTCCACTAGCCCTGCATCTGGGTTTCCGTGCTCTGCTCTTTCCTCAGGATAGCTGAAGATGCCCCTTCTTTTGGTGCCAGTCCCCATTTTACAAATGGGGAAACTAAGGCTTAGAAAGAAGCAAGGACTTCCTCCAAGGCTATACAGAGTCTAAGAGACAAAACCCGGTCTAGAATACTGGGCTCCTGGTCAGATCCCAACTCCCTCACTCACCACCCCAGGGCAGGCCTTTTCCCAAGCACTGGACTGTCCCCTTTTCTCTCCTGGAGCCTCCAGAGCTCAGTCCACTTAAGATTCCCCCTCTTCCACTTATGAGAATTCTCAAATCCATCTCTAAGCCCGTTGTTCTGAGAGAGAGTGGGGAATGAAGAGGAGAGAAACTTGCCTCCTAGCCCTTGCCTTGGGACCCTCTGATTTGGTTTCTCACAGAGGGTAGGCAGGAACCTGGAGATCAGAAGCCAGGAAGATAATATAGTATGGAGGTTATTACCATGGGCTCTAAGAAATAGAATGCCCAGATTTGAATCCTGACTTTGTCATTTACTATGTGACCTTGGGCACTCTCCAGGTGCCAGCAGTCATGTTTTTGTGAAAGTTACATAAGATAAATTTGCAGACTGGTTAAATGGTCATAATAGTGCCTGGAATATAGATGACATACCATATTATTATAAATTATTATTATTATTCCAGCAAGAGGTTTGCTTTGGCAGGCTGCTACTAAGGATTCCAGAAAGTAGCTGGTTTCCCCAAGGGCCAACCATGGATTCTCTCCTGGGTACTTCTCTCAAGCATTGGTTCCCTTGGGGAGGGTGGCCTGGAGGTCACAGCCAACATCACTGGGAACCATAGCACCTGCCCTTCCCTGTATGTAACCTGCCCAAACTGATGGGACAAAAAGGGGAGGAGTAGGGGCACCTGGGTGGTTCAGATGGTTAAGCATCCGACTATTGATCTCAGCTCAGCTCTTGATATCAGTTCAAGTCTTGATCTCAGGGTCGTGAGTTTAAGCCCTGTGTTGGGCTCAAAAAAAAAAGAAAAAATGGGGAGAAGAAGGTAGCTTCACAAAGCCTATTCAGTGTGATGCCCCACCCCATCCTGTATGTTGGGGACTTAGAGAGAGGGGACTCAGAAAGCTAAATAGTTACACAGCATCTGGGGCAAATCACCACATTGGGAGATGGTCAGGGAATGCTTCCAGAAGACAGTATAATCTGACCTGAGTTCCAAGGATCAAAAGAAATTTCTCAGGTAAAAAGAGAGAAAAAAAAAGAGGTTTCAGGAAACATGGGCAATCACCAGGAGTGACAAATTGAAATGGTACATTCAGGGGCATCTGGGTGGCTCAGTGGGTTAAGCCTTTGCCTTCGGCTCAGGTCATGATCTCAGCGTCCTGGGATGGAGCCCCACATCGGTCTCTCTGCTCCGCAGGGGGCCTGCTTCCTCCTCTCTCTCTACCTGCCTCTCTACCTGCTTGTGATCTCTCTGTCAAATAAATAAATAAAATCTTTTTTAAAAAATAAATAAAATAGGGACGCCTGGGTGGCTCAGTTGGTTAAGCATCTGCGTTCGGCTCAGGTCATGATCCTGGCATCCGGCTCCTTGCTCAGTGGGGAGCCTGCTTCTCTCTCTGCCTCTGCCTGCCACTCTGTCTGCCTGTGCTCACTCTCTCTGACAAATAAATAAATAAAATCTTTTAAAAATAAATAAATAAATAAAATGGTACATTCAGGCAACAACAAATAATTCATTTCTATGCGAAATGGAGAATTAAAAGGGGATGAAACCAGGGAAAGAGGAGAGGGACAGAGCAGGAAAGGCTTCATATGCCAGGCCAGAGACTGTATCCTGTAGAGTGTGTCAGGGGTGGTAACGCAGAGGAATTTGAGCTGGGGAATGATAAGATCTGACCGACATCTTAAAATGATCGCCTGGGGGTGATATGGAAGAAGAGACTTGAAAAAGACTTAAATCTCCTCAGTTTGAAAGTCCAGAGACTTTTTATCCGATGCATCCAGGGCAAGCAGGTGCTGGGAGATCTCTCAAACTAATTCAACTCATAAAACACAAGTTCAAAACAAAAGCCCAACGTATTAATTTGTCCTGGGAAATGTAACTGCTCAGAGGCCCAGAATACTCAACTGTAAAGTGATCTCCTTCCCAGTAGGAAATATGTTTGGCAGCACGATTGCTTCTTTTGAGAATCAGAGAGAAAACAGAACTGGATGCTCTTTAGATTTAGTGTTTAAATCCCCATTCTTGCCTTTACTAGCTGTGTGAGCTGAGGCACATCAGTTAACCTCTCTGGAATATAAGAATAATCAATCTACCTCTCCCAAGATTGCTTTGAAAAATTTTTTTTTAATTTTATGTATTTATTTCTCAGAGAGAGAGAGAGAACAAGCATGAGCAGGGGGGAGTGGCAGGCAGAGGTAGCAGCAGGCTTCCCACTAAGCAGGGAGCCCAATGCTGGACTCGATCCCAGGACTGTGGGATCATGAACTGAGCCGAAGACAAATGCTTAACCAACTGAGCCACCCAGGCATCACTGTTAAATTAATTTTTTAAAAAAATCAATGAAAAAAGGACTTTCAAATATCTGGGACATTATATATTCTCAGTAAGTAGCATATTGGGGCACCCATTTCATGATGAAGGACATGAGAGAAAGCAAGTGGACATCTGAGGGAAGGTAATTTCAGGAAAGGGCATGAGACCAAAGTGTGCCTAGAGTGTTCAAGGAGTAATAAGAAGGTTAAGGTAGCTAGAAAGTGTTGGGGTGGGAGGACTGGTAGAAGACGGTAGAAGGTGTGGTAGATTTGGCTTGTAGTTCACCAAAAAATGTCCTCCTTCCACAGTGTGTGGAGTTGTCCCTTGGAAGCAGCTGTCTGCTCATGGCAACTTTTCCCAGTCCCACTTGCATCTAGATGTGGCCATGTGACTAGTTCTCACCAATGAAATGTGTGTAGGAATTTATGTGTGCCACTGCTGAGTCAGGGTATTTAAGAAGCAAATGAGGCTTCTCTCTCTCTTTCATGCCATCCACCAGCTAGAAGTAGAGGATTCTGAGGTTCTAAAGAATGGTAGAAGGAGCCTGGATCTCTGAATCAAGCACATAGAGGAAAGACTCCAGCTGACAAAAATACCCACACTGGACTGTTTTTTGACCAAGAAGTAAACTTCAAGTATGTTAAGCCCCCAGTGTTGTGGAGTTTATTTGTTACAGCAGCTAGCGTTACCATCACCAAAGTAGAAGATGTTGGGGTTGAGGCGAAGCCGATTACAGAGAGCTTTGTAGGCACACTGTAAAGATTTGGCCTTTGTCTCTGAATAAATTGAAGGGTCACTGGAGAGTTTTGAATAAAAGAGAGTCATGACTTAGTTTAAAAGGACATCCAAGTCACTGTTTTAAGTACTTTATATATATTAACTCTGCCTAGAACCTGTCCCTGCCCTCAAGATTTGTGTATCTAACTGATTTCTTATCATCTCCGTTTAGAGGTCTAAAAGGCATCTCCAGGCTAACATATTCCAAATCAGATTTCTGATTTGCCCACATAATGCTGCCCCTTCCACGTTCTTCCCCATCTCAATAAATGGCAACCCCATTCTTTCAGCTCATGCAAAAACCTTGCATTCATTCTTGATTTCTCTCCTCTCTGTCTCTCTCTCTCCCTTTACCAAACACACACACATTAGAAAATTCTATTAGCGGGGTACCTGGATGGCTCAGCGGGTTAAAGCCTCTGCCTTCAACTTAGGTCATGATCCCAGGGTCCTGGGATCGAGCCGGCATCCAGCTCTCTGCTCAGCAGGGAGCCTGCTTCCCTTCCTCTCTCTTCCTGTCTCTGCCTACTTGTGATCTCTGTCTGTCAAATAAATAAATAAAAATCTTTAAAAAAAATTCTATTAGTGGGGCACCTGGGTGGCTCGGTCAGTTAAGTGTTTGCCTTCAGCTCAGGTTGGGATCCGGGGGTCCTAGGATCAAGCCTATGTAGGACTCCCTGCTCAGCAGAAAGCCTGCTTCTCCCTCTCCCTCTGCTTCTTCCTTTTCCCTCTCCCCTCTGCTCTTACTCACTTTCTCTCTCAAGTAAATAAATTAAATCTTTTTTAAAAATTCTGTTAGTTCTGAAAAACAGTGAACAAAGCATAGCACACAGTACTGTCCAACTTTTAATCCCTTTAAAATTATCTGGCTCTAAAGTTACAAGAAAACTGAAGAAAGAACAAGCTACTGAACGCATGAAACATTTTGGTTGTATGAAATCCAGAAAATCACTAAGCATAGTTTGAAAAATATTTTGGAACTTTGTAAGTTTCCTCTACTTTTAGTGAGTGTTGCTAGATAATGATATCTATAATGGAAAAACTAGGAAATAAAAACAATTTCATAGTGTGTAAAACATAATGATATATACATTTCATATAGTAAACCCCTCATTTTAATATAAATATATAATTTTTATTAATAAATCAGCTTCCTTTTGCTTGACATATATTCAATAAGTTGGGTTTGTTTGTTTTTTAAAGATTGTATTTATTTATTTGACAGAGAGAGAAATCACAAGTAGGCAGTTAGGCAGGCAGAGAGAAGGGGGAAGCAGGCTCCCGCTGAGCAGAGAGCCTGATGTGGGGTTCAATCCCAGGACCCTGTGATCATGACCTGCGCTGAAGGCAGAGGCTTAACCCACTGAGCCACCCAGGCACCCCTAAGTTGGGTTTTTTAAGTAAGCTCTATGTGTGGGGCTTGAACTCATAACCCAAAATCAAGAATCACATGCTCTACTGACTGAGCCAGCCAGGCACCCCTTAACAAGTACTTTTAAAAACCCAGTTTGAAGGGACACCAGATTATTTGCCCTTTTATTACTCTCTGGAATGTTGGTGCTGCCCTGGAGGAATGTAGGAATAGCAGGGCTATCTATACCTTGCAAGTCTCTACCCTGGAAAAGCAAGACCAAAGTAAAGGGGAGGGAGGATGTGATCATAACAGATTGCCCAAGAGCAAAGCCAAACCCTGCTTTGAAAGATGGAAAAAGGTCATTGGTGTATCTTGGATCAAAACTAACTGGAGGGGCGCCTGAGTGGCTCAGGGGTTAAGCCTCTGCCTTAGGCTCAGGTCATGGTCTCAGGATCCTGGGATCGAGCCCCACATCGGGCTCTCTGCTCAGCAGGGAGCCTGCTTCTCCGTTTCTCTCTCTGCCTACTTGTGATCTCTATCAAGTAAATAAATAAAATCTTTAAAAAAAAAAAAAACTAACTGGAAAAGTGTGTGTGTGTGTGTGTGTGTGTGTGTGTATGTGTGTGTGTGTATATGTATATATCTCCATTGTAGTATGTAACAGCAAAGACAAACAGAAAAGCTAAGTGGTAACAATCCAAATATCCAGCTATAGGAAACAAGTCAAAGAAACTATAGTTTGTGCAAGACTTGAGATATTATGCGTTTGTAAAACAAAACAAGCAAGAGAAAGATGGAAAGACAAAAAGGAGAATCATGTACTAACATGGGGAAATATCCAAGATATATTGTTAATGTAAAAAACAAGAGGGAAAAACAAACAAACAAACAAATAAAAAGGGGGCAAAACAGTGTGTGTAAGAGCTAAAACGTGGAAGCAACCCAAGTGTCCATCCATGAATGAATGAGAATAAGCAAAATGTAGTATGGAATGGAATCTTGGAATATTATTTAGCCTTAAAAAGGAAGGACAATCAGGGGTGCCTGTGTGGCTCAGTCGTTAAGTGTCTGCCTTCAGCTAACCTGGCATCTCCCTGCTCATCTAGAGGCTTGCTTCTCCCTCTCCTTCTCCCCTGGCTTGTGTTCCCTCTCTCACTGTCTCTGTCAAATAAATAAATAAAATATTTTTTTTTAAAGATTTTATTTATTTATTTGACAGAGATCACAAGTAGGCAGAGAGGCAGGCAGAGTGAGAGAGGAGGAAGCAGGCTCTCCACGGAATAGAGAGTCCGCTGTGGGGCTCGATCCCAGGACCCTGAGATCATGACCTGAGCCGAAGACAGAGGCTTTAACCCACTGAGCCACCCAGGCGCCCCTAAATAAATAAAATCTTAAAAAAAAAAAAAAGGAAGGACAGTCAGACACATGCTACAACATGGAATAAACTTGAGGACATTATGCTAAATGAAATAAGCCAGTCACAAAAAGACAAATAGTATATGATTCCACCTACACGAGTTGCCTAGACTAGTCAAAATTCTAGAGACTGAAAGTAGAATGGTGGTTGTCAGGGGTTGTTGGGGGAAGAAGAATGAGGAGTCATTATATGATAGGGTATAAACTTTCCATTTTGCAAGTTGAAAAGAGATGCATAACATTATCAATGTACTTAATAACACTGAACTGTACACTTAAATAATATTAATATGATAAATTTTATGTTATATACATTTATTTTACCACAAATTTTTAAATTGAGAAAAAAACCCATAGTCGGGAAAATAATTGAATTTCAAGGTAACTCATCAGTCTTTAGTTGTTCTGAACTTACTTCTTGGACACTAGCTTTTTTTTTTTTTTTTCAATCAGAGAGAGAGAAGGAGGGGCAGAGGGAGAGAAAGAATCTAAGCCCAGCACAGGGCCCCACCAAGGGCAAAGCCCCACAACAGGGCTTGATGCAGGGCTTGATCTTAGGACTTGAGCCAAAATCAAGAGTTGGACAATTAACCAACTGAGCAACCTAGGTGCCCCTGGATAATAGCTTTTAAAAAGGAAAGGGTAGGGGTTCCTGGGTGGCTCAATTGGTTATGTGTCTGCCTTTGGCTCAGGTCATGGTCCCAGGGTCCTAGGATCGAGCCCCACATCAGGCTCTCTGCTCAATATGGAGCCTGCTTTCCCCTCCCCCCTCTGCCTGCTTCTCTGCCTGCTTCTCTGCCTACTTGTGATCTTTCTCTCTGTCAAATAAATAAATTAAATCTTTTTTTTAAAAAAAGGATAGCCCTTCTTATTTAATGTGAAATGGATCAGTTTCCTAATTTATAAATTTTACTGTTGGGATTTTTAGTGGAATAAACGATTGGCATTATGACATTCCTATAATAATACAGGTCTCTGAAATCAGATTCCCCAGGTTCAAATCTCAAATTTACCATTTACAAAATCTGTAATGTTAGGTAAATTTCTTAACCTCTCTAAATGGAGATAATATTACCTGTCTCACATGTTTGCTATATGAGTTAAATGAAATGATACATGCAAAAGAAAAAAAAAAAAACAAGGGTATGAAATATGTTATTATCTGTGTAAAAAAAACGAGAAAATAAAAGAAATATGTACTTTTTTTAAAGATTTTATTTATTTATTTGACAGACAGAGATCACAGGTTGGCAGAGACAGAGGAAGGGAAGCAGGCTCCCCAATGAGCAGAGAGCCCGATGCGGGATCCATCCCAGAGGATCACGACCTGAGCCGAAGGCAGAGGCTTTAAACCACTGAGCCACCCAGGCGCCCCAGAAATATGTACTTTTTTAAAAAAGATTTTATTTATTTATTTGACAGAGAAGGAGAGAGCAAAAGCAGGGGGAGGGGTAGGCAGAGGGAGAGGGAGAAGCAGACTCCCCACAGAGCAGGGGAAGCCTGATGTGGAACTTGCTCCCAGGACTCTGGGATCATGACTGGAGCCAAAGGTAGTCACTTAACCAACAGAGCCACCCAGGCCCCCGAACTATGTACTTTATTTATTGTATATAAAGTGTACATACCAGGGACGTCTGGGTGGCTCAGTTGGTTAAGAGGCTGCCTTCGGCTCAGGTCATGATCCCAGCGTCCTGGGATCGAGTCCCACATCGGGCTCCTTGCTCGGCAGGGAGCCTGCTTTTCCCTCTGCCTCTGCCTGCCTCTCTGTCTGCCTGTGCTCCCTCTCTCTAACTAATAAAGAAATAAAATCTTAAAAAAAAAAGTGTACATACCATTTTTGTGTAATATATATACAAAATTATAAAAAATATACAAATATATACAAAAGTATAAAATTGTATATACTATTTTTGGAAAAAATAAGACATTGTTAAAATTGATTAAATCTAGGGAAGGAAACTGAATGTCTGGGCTAAGAAATAGAAGGGAAATGTTTCATTGTATGTTGTCTTGTACTTTTTGAGTATTGAACCATAATGATGTATTATCTCTTCAAAAATAAATAATAACAAACTCAGGGTTGTGGAAGGGAAGAGAGGTAAGGATATGGGGTAACTGAGTGATGGACATTAAGGAAGGTACATGATGTAATGAGCACTGGGTGTTATATAAGATGATGAATTACTGACCTCTATCTCTGAAGCCAATAGTACATTACTTGTTAATTAATTGAACTTAAGTGCAAAATAAATAAATTTTTTAAAATAAATAAATAATATTCAAACTTTTTAGAAGCACCTGGGTGGCTTAGTCGGTTGTCATTTTCTTTCGGCTTGGGTCATGATCCTAGAGTCCTGAAATTCAGCCCCATGTCCGTCCAGCTCCCTGCTCAGCCGGGAGTCTTTTCCCTCTGCCCCTCACCTCACTTGTGCCTTAGAATAGAGCCTTGCTGCCCCAACTCAGACTTGTGATTCCAAAAGGAAGAGCTATGTAGTTCCAAAAATTCCTGGGACAATGGCCTGTGTCCACTAAAAAACTCAGGAAGCAGGAGCAGTTCCACCTTGTCCTTCCAAGGAAGGCCTGCCTTGGGCCCAGGGGGACAAGCAAGTGGTGGGACACTGTTAGGCAACTATGAGGACCCTCATCTGACCTGACATACTATATATGCAAGGAGGCTAGAATACCTTCTGTACATTCTTACCTTGGCTAACCATCTGTACATTCTTACCTTGGCTCCATATAGAGCCTCTGAAGAGAAGATAGGGCCAAGACAAGGCTGGATTCCAAGCTAATGCCAGATGAATTGTCCTCCTTCACCTGTTGACCCCATTCAGGGCTGAGCTCATGCCCCTCCTCTTCTAAGGGTCCTCTGCTGAAAACTAGAGCCCTCTTCATCTTATCACAAAGGACTTTGATACCAGCTGCTCAGTTTCCTTCCCCCAAAGCAATCAATGTTAGTTATGCCTTGTTTATCATTCCAGAGATAGTCTCTGCCTATACTAACAGGGGTATTTCCTCCACCAAGACTGGAATCAACTTGACTCCACCCAGGCAGAACCCACCCAGCCCCTAGCTCATAGCACAGCATTCGAGAAAAAGCTGATGAACCCCTGCAGGTGCTCAAAACCCTTACTCTCCAATGCTCAGTGACGAGTTCACCATGTGCAAAACTAAAGGAATCTCACTGATGACACAGAGAAACGGACACTTTACAATATGGGCTTTCTTAAGACCAGAAACACAAATTCAGCTGGATATAGACTAATCTACCCACAGCCATCTCTGGCAGCCAGCTCCTTCTGGACAGCAATCCATCTCCACAAAAGTCAGACAGGCTTCACTTTCCCATGTCCAACTGTCCCACTAGCCCCCAATACCTCATTCATAACAAGCATTAGGCTCCTCATGTCTCTCAATGACACAAGGGAGGTTAAAAATTCGCTAAAAATTAGATACCACCCAGACAAACCATTAGAGACTCTTAATCTCACGAAACAAACTAAAGGTTGCTGGGGGGTGGGCAGAGAGGGAGAGGGTGGCTTGGTTATGGACACTAGGGAGCGTATCTTCTATCATGAGTGCTGTGAAATGTGTAAGCCTGATGATTCACAGACCTGTACCCCTGGGGCAAATAATATATTATAAGTTAATATAAATAAATAAATAAATAAAATCAGACACCACCCCAGAGTAACAAAGAAGCCCTAGAGAAGAGTCAGTATCAAGTAGCATCTGATGGCTCATGGCATGGGGAAATATGAAGTTGAGCAACAAGAGAAGCAAACTGCAGATAAGGTCCATAAGTGATGCAACTTTCCCAGAAATGGTTCATGAGCACATGCATGTGCATATCTGTGTACCTGTGTGTTGGAGTTTATATGTGAAGGAGCATTTGTGTATAGGGTTGATCATGTGTATGTGTGCATTCATGTATATTAGATGTATGTGTAATTGCACATGCAAATAATTGCATGGTGTGTGTGTGTGTGTGTGTGTGTGTTGTGTGTACCTGAGGAGGCTGAGACAGGGCAGACTGCCAAGACCAAATAAGCAGAGGGATACATTTGCCTCTTGACAAACCCAGGAGTGTCTCACTGATGGTCTGCTCTTCCTCTCTATCCTCCTATGTTGAGGAGACTTTTGAGAGTTTGGGTGGATGGCCTTATTTGTGCTGCTGCCAGCCCTCTCTCTTAGACTGTGAACATAGTGGCCTCACTATTCCCATCAACTTGAGGCCCAAGAACTTCCTGGGAAAGGCCAGATGGCCCAGTGAGGGACGTGAAAGGCCCTTGGACAAGATCCCAAAAGGAAGATATATTTAACTGTGGCTTAACTCTCAAAAATTTCTTTGGGGTGATGGAACTGTAATGTATCTTGATTGTGGTGGTGGTTACACAATTGTTTGTATTTCATATCTCACAGAACCACACACTAAAAAGAGTGAATTTTACTATCTGTAGATGATACCGTAATAAAAAATGAGAAAACATCTATAGAATTGATAATTGAATATTTTAGCATTTTGTCCTACTGATTGTAAACAAAAACAGAGTCATACTATCAATTTTCCAAGTTCTATCAATCTGCCTTTAGTGTGACAGATAGAAAAATCACACCAGAATTATTATAAAGAAAACGAGTGGTATTTAATTATTAGATGATTAAATTTATAATAATGATACAGAATTCGAACAGCACATCAAGAACTAACTGTAATCAAAATAAACTGAATTTCTAAAGTTCAGAGTATTATGTCCTAGAACATATTTGGAGAACACTTTGTCTTTATTCATGCATAAAGGGATACTCCACTTTTAAGAGCACAGTTTATGTATTCTGTGAACAAAGAAGAGATATAAATGGGTCACTAGTCAGTGTGGGGCTCACAAAAGATTTATTAGCCATTGTTATTAAATACAATGTATTCACAGTATCCAATAATCTTTTGGCAAATGTTAATGAAGTGGTTTGGGCCCTTCTTGAGTCTGACTAAAGGTTCATAAAATTTCAGGAAGAAGAAGAGAAGGAGGACGAAGAAAGAAGCAGGTGCTCATTCATGGGGATTGAGAGGGCACCTGACTGAGGAGCCAGGAAACCCAAGCTAGAATCCTAAGTCTGCGATTTTCCCAGATCCTGTGACCTCAGGCAGACTCAAGTCTTTGGCTTACCCACTTCTGTGAAGAAGGACCTGGCTATGAGCAGGGTTTCCAGTAGCTGCATCTTTGAGAGTCCTTTTATTGTTTTCCCACCCCTGGGACCCTATAATCAGAAAGATGTCTCTGGGACACCCGGGTGGCTCAGTCAATGAAGTGTCTGCCTTCGGCTCAGGGCACGATCCTGGAATCCTGGAATTGAGTACCACATTGGGCTCCCTGCTCAGAAGGGAGCCTGCTTCTCCCTCTGCCTGCTGTCCCCCACCCTTGCTTGTGCTCTCTCTTTCTCTGACAAATAAATAAGAAAATCTTTTTAAAAAATAAAAAAGATACCTCTGAAACAAATTGCATCTGTTGTGTTTTCCCATTTTTTATGAATAAAAGATCCATTCATCTGATAAGATTTTTTAAAACGGTTTATTTGTTTTTGAGAGAGAGAGAGTGAGAGAGACAGAGGGGGCAAGTGGGGGAGGAGCAGAGGGAAAGAATCTTCAAGCAGTATCCCCAATGAGTGGGAGCCGGTTGATGGGCTCAATCCCACCACCTGGGAGATGGTGACCTGAGCCGAAACCAAGAGTTGGATGATCAAGGGACTGAGCCACCCAAGCGTCCCTGATGTTAAGAACTTTAAAAAAAAAATGTTTTATTTAGGGGCACCTGAGTGGTTCAGTTATTAAGCATCTGCCTTCGACTCAGGTCATGATCCCAAGGTCCTGGGATTGAGACCCGCATCTGGCTCCCTGTTATTGTGGGAAGCCTGCTTCTCCCTCTCCCACTCCCTCTGCTTGTGTTCCCTCTTCCGCTGTGTCTCTCTCTGTCAAATGAATAAATAAAATCTTTTTTTCAAAAAAGATTTTTTTATTTATTCATTTGAGAGAGAAAGAGTGTGTGTATGAACAAGAGCATGGCGGGGGGTGGGGGGAGGTTGGTCAGAGGGAGAGGGAGAAGCAGGCTTCCCACTGAGCTGGGTACCTGACATGGGGCTTGATCCCAGGGCCCTGGGACCATGACCCAAGCCAAAGACAGATGCCCAACCGATTGAGCTACCGAGGCACCCCAAGATTTTTTAATTGGTACAAAATATGTGGATCACAAAGAGTTAACACAACTCCAGCCAAAAGCAAAAAAAAAAAAAAAAAAAAAAGCTGGGGGTTTGTATTTTGTATTTTATTTTTCCCTGTAGAGGTTTCCTCTAGATAAAAACACTATTTCTATCCACTCAGCTTTGTCAGATGTTGGAACTGGCCAAAAATCCCCACTATGACAATCTTCATGGGGACAAAGCAATATAAAAAAGAGGAACAACTGGTTTTGATTCTCAAACAAATGCCTCTGAGGCTGGGATTCAAAGGTATGCCTGAGCCACCCCTAGGCCTGCCACCTGGCCCCCTGCCAGCTGCCCACTAAGACTGCCAAGCTCACGTTGTGAGTTGTGTACATGTGTGCCTCTGGCCCCCAGGGGCCCTGAAGGGAACAGGCAGGGCTGCCACTCACGTTTTTACAGACTGACCTTTGCCCAAGAGACACCATTCGCTGTAGTCACCATTAATTTATAAAGTGATTATGATGTTTTCCAACAGATGGCAGTAAAGCATCTTAAGAAAGGGACACATTTTTTAGTTCACTCAAAATCAAGGTATGAGCTAACCACAGGGCTGCATTTTCTCTGCGTTACCCAAAGTGGTGCCAGGAAATAGCAGGACACAGGAAGTAGGACTCAGCCTCACAAAACTAAAAAGTAGTTGACAGTCAACACCCATCCCTACCTCCTTCTGTTACACCCAGGGCCAGCTTCCTGGTATTTCACCTATGTCCCAGGCTCTGTATTCAGAAGGGCTAAGAAGTTGGTTTAATGCTCGGCTCTTGCCATTTTAAAATCCCTCATAACTTTATGTTGGATACTTGCATTTTGTAAGTGAAGTCTTACGGGACAAAGTTACGTGCACACGAGCGGACACTGTTTGAGCAATCTGCACATCTGGGGTTCCTTGCTGCCTCATTCCCAGGGAACATTTGCAATACTCCATGAGCAGACAATTCTGGTGGGCCCGTGATGCCTGGGAGCTCAGCAAAGCTAGCATGTTCTGTCTACAACCGCATCAGCAGGGCTGCTGACTGTCCTGATAGAGTACGCTTTCCCTTCAAACCAGAACTTGCTTCCAACACAGAAAGAAGGCATTGGAATTCTAAGAAACACAAGTGACCAAGGAACCCTATCACATTCTTACATATGTGACTTCTTTGTAGCAATCATTGGCTTAAAATGATGAAATAGAAGGAAAAGGGAAAATTAGGGCAACCTATAGTCCCTTCTCCTTTCAGTCCTTCCGTACTCATCAGTAAGAAGAAGGCAGAGACTGTTCGTAGAATGTGCATATGTCAAGAAGTGAAATAAAAACAGTTGAGGGGCGCCTGGGTGGCTCAGTGGGTTAAAGCCTCTGCCTTCAGCTCGAGTCATGATCCCAGGGTCCTGGGATCGAGCCCCGCATCGGGCTCTCTGCTCACCAGGGAGCCTGCTTCCTCCTCTCTCTCCGCCTACTTCTGCTGTCTGTTAAATAAATAAATAAAATCTTTAAAAAAAAAAAAAAGTTGAGTTACTTTTGGCAGCATTTTTGTTATTCATGTAAGAATTGAATATATGTGCATGTATGAACTTCAGAGTAGAACTGTATTATTTCAGAGTGTCCACACGTGGGTAAATACTCTTGTACTTGCATTTAAAACCTGCACAGCACAATATAAATGTAAACAAATAATGTACAATTTTAACTTTTTCTTTACTTAGAACAATGTTAAACAGAAAATAAAAATACCATAATAAGTCAAGAAGAGGACTCTGGAAGAAACGAAAAAAATTTCTTTATTTTGCTACCTTTACTGGCACCTTTTTTCCCCTTGCCTTTTGAATAAAGGGCTCTGCATTTTCATTTTGCACTGAGCCCTACAAATCACGTAACTGGCCCTGATTATTATTCTCTGAATTGCAGAGGCTGGAAAACTACAAACTCTCAATACTGGAATTCTGCATGCAAAATAGTTTCCACAAATTAGATGCCCTTGCAAGAAATTTAAATGGAAAAGAGAAACAGATGCTATCCTCCTGCTACTTTTGGCAGTGTTCCATGGGCAGGAAGGATTGCAGAGATGCCCATGGTCCATCTCCAGCCTTGCGGGTGATATGACAGAGTTTCAGTGGCAAAAGTAGCAGGTTCTTTCTTCCAGGATCTAAGAAGCAACATAAAATTTTTTTTAAAAAGATTACCTGGTATACTTTCCAATCCTTTCATTTTAAATTTTTGTTTAAGCATGCACTTATTGCATTCTGTTTTAAAATTATTTAAGTAATCTCTACATCCGATATGGGGCTCAAACTCACAACCCCGAAACTGAGAGTTGCACACTCCTCTGATGAGCCAGCCAGGTGCACCTGTATTATTTTTTTTCTTTTAAAGATTTTTATTTATTTGAGAGAGAGCACAAGGTTGGGTAGGGAGGAGGGAGGGGCAAAGGGAGAGGGAGAAGCAGGCTCCCCACTGAGCAGGGAGCCCGGACATGAGGCTGGAGCCCAGTACCCTGGAATCATGACCTGAGCTGAAGGCAGACACTAAACTGACTGAGCCACCCAGGCACACCCCCTGTATTGTTTATTTCAATTATTACATATATCATACTTAGTGTTTTTACTTAGTTTCTTGTTTTTGCATATTAATATCTTTATCATCTTGAATGTTATTTTTAAATGTATCTGATCCAGGGGCACCTGGGTGGCTCAGGGGGTTAAGCCTCTGCCTTCGGCTCAGGTCATGGCCTCGGGGTCCTGGGATCAAGCCCTACATCCGGCTCTCTGCTCGGCGGGGAGCCTGCTTTCCCCTCTTTCTCTGCTTGCTTCTCTGCCTGCTTGTGATCTCTCTGTCAAATGAATAAATAAAATCTTTAAAAAAAGTGTATCTGATCCAATAATTCTGCTTTAAGTATTATACATTGTTCAATTTATTGTCTTTCTTTCATAGTGATTGTTCTTAGGCGTTGAGTTATTTTTTTTTTTAAGATTTTATTTATTTATCTGACAGAGAGAGAGAGAGAGATCACAAGTAGGCAGAGAAGCAGGCAGAGAGAGAGGAGGAAGCAGGCTCCCCGCTGAGCAGAGAGCCCGAAGCGGGGCTCGATCCCAGGATCCTGGGATCATGACCTGAGCCGAAGGCAGAGGCTTTAACCCACTGAGCCACCCAGGCGCCCCTTAGGTGTTGAGTTATCTTGCTTTATGACTTCATGTTCTAGTAGTAGTTACTCTGTTTATTTTCTTTAAGATTTTATTTATTTGGGGGCACCTGGGTGGCTCAGTGGGTTAAGCCTCTGCCTTCGGCTCAGGTCATGGTCTCGGGGTCCTGGGATCAAGCCCCACATCGGGCTCTCTGCTCGGCAGGGAGCCTGCTTCCTCCTCTCTCTCTGCCTGCCTCTCTGCCTACTTGTGATCTCTGTCCATCAAATAAATAAATAAAATCTTAAAAAAAAAGATTTTATTTATTTTGACAGAGAGAGACACAGCAAGAGAGGGACACAAGCAGGTGGAGTGGGAGAGGGAGAAGCAGGCTTCCCGCTGAGCAGGGAGCTTGATGCCAGGATCATGACCCAAGTCAAAGGCAGATGCTTAACAGCTGAGCTATCCAGCCACCCCTTGTTACTCTGTTTATACGTGTTGAGGAGGGGTTGAAGGTAAAGCTATAGTGTCTTTCTCCGTGAATTTAAAGCACATCAGACAAGGTTCTTTTTTACTGCCTCTGTACTAGGCCACTCCTCTGGCCAGAGACTTCACCTGGGAAGTCTTCTCTTGGGAAGAAACTCCAATATAAGAGGTAGTCTCCGTAGTTTATGATTACTCAGTCCTGGATGGAGGAGCAGGGAGAGAAGTGATACTCACCAATTCTTCACCCCAACAGGACTTTTGCACTATGTTGTCATTCTGGTGACACAGTAAGTCTGGGCTATCATTTAACACAGGAAGGGGTAAAATAGAACTTCAAAGCCCCATCATCTCGTCTCATTGTCTTCTAGTGCTCTGCCATGGCTATAGCTGCTAATACTAGTTAACACATGCACACACATGCGTGCGCGCACACACACAAAGCTAACTAAAGCTTTTTTTCTCCCCAGGGGTTTCTCGTGGTGTTTGTTGCTGACTTCTCAGATCTGTGCTTCTCTCTTGTTTCCATTGTTTCCCTAGGGTTGATTTTGGGGAGGAAGCTAGTTCACCATTTTTTTTTTAAAGATTTTATTTATTTATTTGATAGAGATCACGTAGGCAGAGAGGCAGGCAGAGAGAGAGGAGGAAGCAGGCTCCCCACCGAGCAGAGAGCCCAATGCGGGGCTCGATCCCAGGACCCTGGGATCATGACCCGAGCCGAAAGCAGAGGCTTTAACCCACTGAGCCACCCAGGCGCCCCTAGTTCACCATTTTGATAGGAGACAAGTTTTTAAGAGATAGTGCTGGCTGCTGTGGAGAAAATGGATTTTAGGAGGGCAACCTTGGGACAAGGCAGACAAATTAGGTTACTGAGGTACTTCAAGTCAAAAGTAATGATGGACTTGGATGAACTAGGATGTTAGCAGTAAAGATAAAAGAAATTAGATTCAAGAGTTCTAGAGTTCTAGGGATACAATCAATCTTGCTGATGAACTGTTTTCAGATGAAGGAAGAATAAGTAATGGCTGTCATTGGCATAAAAGAAACTGGGCGTATGAATGGAGCCATTTTTAGGATAAAGACTGACAGGCAAAATTAGGGAACTTTCAATTTTAAGAGTTCTGTGTTGTATATTCTTATTGGATAAACAGCAGAACCCCTGAATTGGGTGAGTTCCCAGGCAGGGTCTTCTGCCACTCTCCCCTCTCAGAACCACATCTCTCTTTTATCTCTGTCCCATGCCAAGGCCTGTCATAGATAAGCTTCCTGATGGTCTCAAGGTCTCATTTCAGAGTCTCTGTCACCTGTAGGGGAAAGGACATGGCATGTATAACCTCAAAGCTTTCTTCTTACTGGGATCAATCACTGCAGCATCTCGTTTCCAATTTCCCACTTGTTTTCTAGTTAACTTGAATCCATTTCCCCTTTCTGTCAGCATCCCAATTTTTTTCTGCCTTAGCCTGGTGAAACTGTAATCAGGTGCTCTGCTCTCCCCTGGCTGAGTGGGAGGGCATATGGCCTCTGGAATGTAAATGCTGAGCAAGTGACGACAAGGTGAAGACAACTGTACTTTATTCATTCCATCAGCTGTAGCCTGACTTCCATCCTGCTGAGGGCATTCCAGTGTTTCTGGGTCTGGGCCTCCAGAGGTGCTAATAAATGCCCTTTTGCTCAAGCTAGAGTCCGTTCTTGTTGCTTGCAATCAATGAACCTTAATAATAAACACACTTTATTAAGTTCCAGGACATGAGTGCAGCCTAGCCCCAATGCCCAGCTTCACCATAACAGTAAAAATGGGTTAGTGTTGACAACACACCCTCACCCTCCCACTCCCAAGCATCCCTTTGTTTTCTCAGAACTATCCCCATATACTGAGGTCTGCTAGGCTTCTGTTTTGTTTGTAATCAAGACTTCCCATACATTCACAGCTGAAGTAATTTATGTCCAGGGTAGCATTCAGACAGCATTTTGACCAAAAGGGAATGTGTTTATTTCCATTGTCCAGAATCTTACTCATTAGGCCTCTGAACTCTATTCCAGCTCAAGTCTGAACTGAGGCCTCCCTTCCCAACAAGGCTGGTTAGAATTGTTATCTGAAGATGACCAGTGTCTCATCCTGCATCTCCTCCACCCAAATTAGACCCCGAAGATTAGAGAGTCTCTCAGGTCTTTAGGGGTTTTAGTTTCTATATTTCACTAAAAATCACTCCTATAAGAGTTTAAATCTAGCTAAGACTGCTGTTCCAAGGTGCATCCCCTAGTGCCCTTATCACATGACTTGATGAAAAATCTCCCAAGCCTTACATATAAAGATTATTCTTCCTTCCTACTTTTGTGTGGCCAGAGGCTAGCTATATATTTAAATTCTGACAATTCTACATGTTCCCAAATACATTTTATGAGTCACACATACCACTAGTGACATGAGCACCGGCACATTTGACACCACATTATAATTCTTGATGACAAATTCTAATGTTCTGTATCCATCACTATTCCTTCATTATTTCCTAAGCCTCTCCTTCTGTAACGTTTTGGCATATGTTCTAACCAGAAGTTCCAATTTTCCTCTGCTGTATCTATTGCTATGTCACGTCTCCAGGTAACAGTTGCCTATAACCTTGGATTAGGTTTCTCCAGAGAAACGAACCAAGGTGTGTGTGTGTGCGTGTGTGTATGAGATTTGTTAGAAGGTAGTGGTTCATGATTACGGAGGTTGAGAGTGCCCGCCATCTGTTGTCAGCAAGCTAGAGACCCAGGAAAGCCAGTGGCATAGTTGGAAAGTTTGAGAGCCAACAATGTCAATTCTAGTCCAGGTCTAAAGGACTGAGAAACAGAAGTGCAAGGGGCAGATGATCAAGGTCTCAGCTTACCAGTCAGAAGGAGTGAATTCAACCATTTTGTTCTGGCCTTCAGTGGATAAAGCTATCTGGTTTATTGCAGCCACCAATTCAAGCGCTAATCTCTTCTGAAAAACGCCATCACAAATGTACCTAAAAATAATGTTTAACCGGCTATTTGGATGTCCAGAGCCCAGTTGAGATTGACACATAATTACAAGGGCTTATTAATTGGATGGCTCACTCGGTTATGCATCTGCCTTCAGCTCTAGACCATGATTCCAGAGTCCTGGGATCGAGCCCCACAATGAGTCCCAGGATGAGTGCCAAGTCAGACTCCTGGTTCAGTGAGGAGTCTGCTTTTCCTTCTCCCTCCCCCAACCTGTGCAGGCTTTCTCTAATAAATAAATAAACCATAAACAAAGAGGGGCTTATTAATATTTTTTATCAATTTCAGAGAATTCAATCATATCTGAGCTATAAGGAACTTGGAACTTAGAACGCACTTGTACCAGATGAGAAAAATGAGGCCGAGTTTAAACAAATTCCTCCTAAAGTCACCTAGCCTAGAAAGTTTTCCTAGATAAGGAAAAAATAAAAGAAATGAAATTGTACTACGATTCACTTTCTAAACATCTAAACTACAAGCCCTGAATTATCATTTACACACCAGGAAAGCTTCAGCCCTTTTGATTTATTCTACCCATTTTCAAAAAAAACTGAAGAGGGGTGCCTGGGTGGCTCAGTTGGTTAAGCATCTGCCTCTGGCTCAGGTCATGATCCCAGGATCCTGGGAACAGCCCTGGGTTGTACTCCCTGCTTGTGGGGAGTCTGCTTCTCCCTTTCTCTACTCCCCCCTCTCCCCACTCATGCTCTCTATCAAATAAAATCTTAAAAATCAAAGAGAATTTTTAATAGAGAAATCATAATGAACTACAACTTAGATTTTTTTTTAAAGATTTTATTTAATTATTTGATATATAGAGAGAAACAGTGAGAGAGGGAACACAAGCAGGGGGAGTGGAAGAGGAAGAAGGTGGCTCCAGGGAGCCCAATGTGGGGCTAGATCCCAGGACCCTGGGATCATGACCTGAGCCGAAGGCAGACACTTAACGACTGAGCCACTCAGGCGCCCCAGAAACTTAGATTTTTACTTGTATTACTTACTTCTATAATTTTTTTTGACCTCTGCAACTTTAAAAATTGATTTAAGATTCTCAAAAGCCAAGTATAAAAATTAAAGGTCTTTAAAATTTTCTTTGGGGGTGCCTGGGTGGCTCAGTTGATTAAGCATTCTGCCTTAAGCTCAGGTCATGCCAGGGTCCTGGGATCAGGCCCCCTGCTCCACTGGGAGCCTGCTTCTCCCTCTCCCTCTGCCACTCTCCCTGCTTCCGCTCACTTATTCTCTATCAAATAAATACAATCTTTAAAAAAAAGTTTTTTTTGTTCTTAGAGGGGAAAATGTGCATCAGAATTTCAGAGTATATATTTGTTCAATGAATAAAAAATGTTTTTTTAAATATAAATACTTCCATGAAATAAATCCCAAGTGCTACATTAAAGTTTTTTCAGTACAATTTATTCTTATTACACTTTAATTTGCATTTATTAAGTAGCTTAGAAATATTATACTCAAAGTAATAGAACTCCAGAGAAAGGCCACTAACTAAGGTGAACAGTCTCAGCATGTCAGCTTCCTAGTTAGCAAGCCTGCCTCTCCATTAGACATACTTGCTCTCTGGTAGTTGTTACTATGTAATTGTCTTCAAGATGCTGCTGAAGCTTGAATCTACATCTGGGATCAGGCCATGTCTGTAAATCCATGAATACAGGTCACTGACTGCGTTTAGCGTAGAGTCAATGATGATGAATCTGAAAAAGACTGGCTATTCTCTTGGAAGAAGAAAATATACCTCACCTAAGTGGTAGCTCAGTTTTCTAAGAAACTCTGAAAAGAATCATCAGCAAAGGGAAAGAATCAATGATAAGGATAGAGATAATACTCTGAAAATAGAGTAAATACAATATATACACACTTAAGTAAGTAGGCTTCTCCTGAGTCCAAGCTCTTACTTTTATTTTTAAAAGTCTGATAAAAATGTACTCAATTACATTTTATACAGTAATATTTAGCGAACTTTGTCCAAAAAGACTTATGTTTTAAGTTCATTTGTAAAAATAATGAAAGCTGTATCACTCAATCTCTGGTCAATAAGGAAGGAAGAAAAACCTTGCTAGAAATGACAATAAATAATTTCACACAAAAGGCCAGGTGACATAAGAATAGTATATTAATTAATATATTTGCTTTGTATTTACAATAAATCCATTTGTTAATACTGTGATAGAAAAAATAATCAGTCCACATTATGTAGTAGAAACAAGCTTTGAGGATGACCATTCCTCTCACAATAAAAACATACAAGGATTTCTCCCACAGCTAAAGTACTTTTCAATGTGACAGTCTTGGGTGAAGGTAAAACTGACAGAGTACTTTACCTTATAGATCAGCTATGTCCTAGAATCAAGACATCAAGGGTATTACCATTAAGCGGCAAAAAGCTGTTTAGTTTTTCTAGGACCATTTAAATATAGTAGTTACCATGTGAGAATTTAATTTTACTTTTAGTTATAAAAAGTAAAAACACTAAGTTGGGTAACTACATTAATCAAAAGCAGTCCCCAACAAAAAAACCCATCAATAAAAATGAAACAAGGCATTCTTATAAGTGTATCATGCATAAAAAGGATAATTACATAATATATACTTTAATGACCAGACTAATAAATAAATGAGGTAAATTTTGCAATTATTGAAATAAACTGTATTTAACCACTTAAGTGTTATGCTGCCATTGCTTCAGTTTCAAAATATAAAGTAATATAATTAACCTATCATCTAAAAACTGCATACTTTGAATGTTTACTTTTTTGACCCCCCTCTGAGACAGTAAAGAGAACTGTGTAACAAAATATTATCTGAATATAAATTATCAACACCAATATAATACAATTATCATGTAATCGCCATTTTCATATGCACAGTGGAAATACTGTGAAAGCTAGAAAAAAGGTGAAAATAGACTGGCCAGAATTTTAAATTTCAGACTAACCCATGATAATCTAGAATAGGAAAAACAAGATAAAATTTAGAAAACAGATATAACTTGATATCCTTTCCAAATTCAATAATCCACCAACATGCAGCTTCTAAACATATCTATCACCTGAAAGTTAAAAAAAGAAAATGTAAATCTCTTTTTGAGCTTTAGTTTTCAAGTTTATGCTCTTAACGAAGACTAACATTAGCAAGAACTATAATACTACTTTTTAAAAATCTAGAAGCTTTGTTTTTTTATTTTGTGTTTGCTTTCCCTATTTTAGTTATTATTAAGGGATTAAGAGGGAAAAAACACTAAACTATCCAGTCAAGGGTAAGTATGTAGAGCCAGTTCATGAAATATATTAAGTTAAATCAGCTGATCAAGAATTTCCTACTGTGCTGCTACTAATTATCTATAGCTACCCTGGAGTAGTGATTTAGAAGGTGTCTATCGTAACTATTGACAGTACTTTTCATTGTACATCAATTTCTATTTTTACTTTCTTCTCTCCCTTGCCACTTACATGCATTACTTTAACTGTGTGATAGGAAATTTTATTTTACAAACTCATTTCAAATTACCGAAGAGGTGATTTTAACACATAAACCTGCCAATCCCGAGATGACGATGATGATGGTGACAATGATGATGATAATAGGAAAACTAAAACCCAGATGATTTCTCACTCAAATTTCTGCTTTAGTTTCTTTTGGAAGATGGCTGGCAGAATGGATAGAAAAGCCAAAATCATTAGAACGAATACTGAGTTCCAGGAAACAGCCTCCCCCGCTGTTGTAAGCTGGTAAAGTGTTGTTCCAGCTTTAATCGCGACAAAAGAGGGAGGTGCAACACCTAGAATAAAAAATAAAAACATAAGCAGTAATTTTTAAAAATAAGATTTTGTAATATACTTTACATTCACAAAATTATTCATAACTCATAACAGCACTAACATTATTCTAATACTTTGTTATGTAATATTTTAAATGGATTAAAATAAATCCATATTCAAATTTTTAAAAATTAAAATTTTCTCTGTATAAAATTTCTTGTAAGAATATACTGATCTCGGGGCACCTGGATGGCTCAGTGGGTTAAAGCCTCTCTGCCTTTGGCCCAGGTCATGATCTCAGGGTCCTGGGATCGAGCCCTGCATCAGGCTCTCTGCTCAGCAGGGAGCCTGCTTCCCTTTCTCTCTCTCTATGCCTGCCTCTCTGCCTACTTGTGTTCTCTGTCAAATAAATTAAAAAAAAAATCTTAAAAAAAAAAAAAATAATATACTGATCTCCATTTTGGAAAAATGTAATTTAAAGCCCCTCACATTTATTTCCATGTAAGGAACTAAATCTTTCATAACTACCTCTGAAGGATAATGAACTTAAAAACTCAAGAAAAATTTCCATAAAGTAACTGGCAACATTTCTCAATAGCTTTAAAAAAGAGAATGTAGGGACGCCTGGGTGGCTCAGTTGGTTAAGCGGCTCAGGTCATGATCCCAGCGTCCTGGGATGGAGTCCTGTATCAGGCTCCTTGCTCTGCAGGGAGCCTGCTTCTCCCTCTGCCTCTGCCTGCCTCTCTGTCTGCCTGTGCTCGATCTCTCTCTCTCTAACAAATAAATAAATAAAATCTTTAAAAAAAAAAAAGAGAGAGAATGTACTTTGATTCAGCAATTTCAGCTTTAGGAAATACTAATGTAGGTGGGGTGCCTGGGTGGTTCAGGCATTAAGCGTCTGCCTGTGGCTCAGGTCATGATCTCAAAGTCCTGGGATGGAGTCCCGCATTGGGGTCTCTGCTTGGTGGGAAGCCTCCTTCTCTCTCTCCCACTCTCGCCTGCTTGTGTTCCTTCTCTCACTGTTTCTCTCTCTCTGTCAAATAAGTAAATAAATAAAATCTTGGAGGGGGGGAAGGAAATACTAATTTATATGAGCAAAGATCTAGTCTCAAGGATGTTCATCAATGCATTATAAGTAACAAAAATCTGGAAATAATCTTATATGTTCAAAAATAAGATTGAGTGGATTGTCATTCATTCTTGACAGAACATACTTAAAAATGAAGTGGTAGGAGATGCTCAGAAATAGAAAGATACTCAAAATATGAGTAAGAGCAGTTTATACAACAGCACAGGTGGAACAATGTTTTATTAAAAACCAGAACAGGGGTGCCTGGATGGCTCGATGGGTTAAAGCCTCTGTCTTCGGCTCAGGTCATGATCCCAGGGTCCTGGGATTGAGCCCCACATCGGGCTCTCTGCTCAGCAGGGAGCCTGCTTCCTCCTCTCTCTCTGCCTGCTTCTCTGCCTACTTGTGATCTCTGTCAAATAAATACATTTTTTAAAAAATCTAAACAATAAATAAATAAATAAAAATAAAAACCAGAACAAATTGGAAAAATAACTTTAGACCAAGTTGAAGTTAACTAAATCTCTAGGCATTCCACATGTAAAATAAGAAGATAGGGATAAATTCTCTTTTCTGATTCCATGAACGTAACATTGTTTTACAAAATCCAAAATTATTCCTGCTAAGATTTTCAAGTTTGTCATGAGTTTTTTTTAAAGCAGCAACAAACAATTATTCTTTTCAAGATCTATAAATACTAACTTAAACTTCAACACATAGTACAAGAGAAATCTGTTCATTTCATTGGTATCTAAACAATTCAAATTAAATTTGAAAGAAAAGCAGAATACTCTTACTAAAAAAACATCAGAATTCACAAAATGTATAAATGAATTTTTATGTCCACTAATTAATTTCAAAATTAAGTGCCAGTTCCTTGAAAGCAGGAACATTTTATTAATACTTGCTTCCCCCATACTTCTGGTAATGCCCATAATAAATACTTATGTCAATAAAAAAGAAAAATAGGTCAACTTTCTACTGAACATTGAAGTTCAATATTTCAATATGCGATTAAAAGACAAGGGAGTAAATTATTTAAAAAGGGCACCTTGATTTTCTTTTCTCTCCACCAAGGGAGAGAGAGAGTGGAGTTAAATAAAGTCCTGCTGAAACCTGTGTGATTATAAAAATATCCAAAAGAAGTGCTCTTCTTTAAAAGAAGTAACACAGAAATACTTAAACACAATTCAACAAACATTTCTATTTATGTATGATAGGCTCTGTGCCCAAGAGTTATATATGGTGCTGGCATGTGTGCAAAGAACACGAAACCTAGCCCAGCCAGACACTGTTAGGTACATATACAATGATTTCTAACACAGCGTGAACCAGAGGCCTTACCTAGAAAAGTGCCAATAAAAAAAACTTTCAGTGGCACGTTTATCACAGGGGATGTAATATTAATAAACCAATTAGGCAGAAATGGTGTTATTCTCAAAAATATAATGTAGTTAATGAGATGTTCTCTATGACGTTCAACCTGTCATAAGAAAGAAACCAGTTAGGATCAAGATAAGGCCAATATTGAAAATAAGTTGCTTAATATAAAATATTTACTTTGAATTCTCATTCCCTGATACTTCAGAATCCAACAGAACTGATCAAAAAAGGAGCTTGAAAATGACAATGAACTACTTACCACATGCTCTTTACCAGAGCTAAATGAGATTTTTTTTTTTTTTAATCGTACTAACAGCTTAATGTTACACTACTAAAGACTGGTTCTGTATCAGCCTAGTTAATATGGCTCAACAATGACACTTTACACCTCAAAAAGCAAAATTAAACTTGAATCTATATACAAGATACACATCAGGTGACTAATATTTTAATGCCTTTAACTTCCTACAATGTAAAGGACTAGTACAGCAGCACATCACTAAACCTAGCCTCCAATTTAATCTTTATTTTTCTGTTATTTTAATATATATTACATGAGTGATTCATTCATTAGATAAATGAGATTGCATAAGTATATGGAGATATTTAGCCAGTTAAATAAAAGCACTGATTAATTTATACTTCTAGATCTTGCTTTATAAATAATGGTGATTTGCAGCAAAAAGCTTACTTTGTCATTTCTTAGTCTGTAAAGCAAAAAGGTAAGGCAGAATGATTTCTACAATTCCTCTGGGATTTAACAGGTTGTCTCTTCTAATTCTTTATAAAAATAAGATTTTCTTAGCAGCACTGTAGTAGACCTTCCTGTGTAGTGCTGCTATTATTTATCATCACTTGTCTTTGTAGAGATCCCGACTAAGAGAACAGTCATTTCTACTGATGAAATGCATTCAAGGAGTTGGCTGAGGAAAGTTTTTCAGTGACCCACTACAGTGGTCTGCATCAACCCAAAACAGGTGAGGTGCCCAAAATTGTGAACGCCTTCACATTGACTTCTCTGCTCTGACTGAACTTACTAGGAATGAAGAACTAAAACTCCTGTTACAGGGACACCCAGGTGGCTCAGTCATTAAGCATCTGCTTCAGCTCGGGTTATGATCCCAGGGTCTTGGGATCGAGGCCTACATCAGGCTCCTTGCTCAGCAGGAAGCCTGCTTCTCCCTCTCCCATTCCCCCTGCTTATGCGTTCCTCTCTCACTGTGTCTCTCTCTATCAAATAAAACTACTGTTACAGGGGCACCTGGGTGGCTCAGTGGGTTAAGCCTCTGCCTTCGGCTCAGGTCATGATCTCAGGGTCCTGGGATAGAGCCCTGCATCGGGCTCTCTGTTCAGCAGGGAGCCTGCTTCCCCCTCTCTCTGCCTGCCTCCTCTCTGCTTACTTGTGATTTCTCTCTATGTCAAACAAATAAATAAAATCTTTAAGAACAACAAAATAAAACTACTGTTACATTACAGAAACTTCATATTTGAAAAGATTAACATTCATTATTTGCCCACTACTTTAATTTACTTAGGTGGAAAGATCATTTTTATTAAAGCCCGGAGTCCGGGTTAATTCTTAGAGACCATACATTGATACACTAACCTCCCAATTAGCCAAAGAATTACATTAAATAACTTAAAAATACATGCTTACCTGCTGTGACCATTTTACTGCTTTCTCTGTTAGGTATTTGTATACAACTGGCCTCCCAACTAAATAGGAGAGCATATAGCAGAATGAGGCACCAAGTCCCGAACACTAGGAAATAACAAGAAGCCATAAGCATTGTGTACCTTTCCATCTTAGTCACATACATATACTCACTTAAGGAAAAGTTCAACTAGTATATTTCTTTCGGGGCTAGGGGAGGATACTCTGCATGACTTCTCTTTGTGCAGAGAACAAGAACCCATTTGATCTAGTCCTTTCTCAGACTAAATCAGGACTAAAATGAGACCAGCTGAGTCTGGCACTTGTGATTAAACTTAGTGACTGTATCCAAATAGTTAAGGATAGCATCTAGCCTAAGAATAAGCCTTAGAGAGCCAATTCTTTTTTCAGTTGCTATGCTTGAAAATACTACTCCAGCCCCAGACTTAACTCATTGTGCACACCAACACTCTTGGACTATATGAATTACAAAACACAATAAGAAGGAAAGGCTAAAACAGACCTATGAAATTAAGTCTGTAATGTCCTGTTATAGGAAAAAAACAAACTATAACATCTGCTTATGGGAGGACTTAAAAGATATTACTTTAACATTAATCGCCTCTTAAAACTAATGAGTTTATGCTTACATAGACTGGTGGGACTAGATGCCATCCTTCTCCCTCATCATTCTATCAAAAGTTACTTTTTTTCCCCTAGTCTACCAAATTCATTTTATATACTTACCAAACAAACAAGAAATAAGGCTAGTGGAAAAGGATAAAGAAACCCTGAGAGTATACTGAGAAATATAGAGCCCGGGATAGCAAATGTTTGCAAGCTGTTAACTTCTAAGTTAAGGACTAAAACATAACAAAATGGAATTTTTAAAAGACAAATCAAACATCTTAAGAAAAAGTATCAATATAGAAGTCATATCAATAAGATTAGATCCATATCTCAGTATTAATAAAGTAAATATCTAGAAGTTTAAAAAACCTACAATTCAGTTATAATGCCTTTAAACTGACCATTTGCTAGCATTATCATAAATACAATGCTAATAAGAGTGTGTTACTAAAAGAAAAACCAGGACAAATATCCAACATGTACCAGATAAAGAACTTTGGCAAAAGAAAGGAACTTTGAACTTTAGAAAGAACACTTTGGCAAAAGAAAACAACAACAACAACAAAAAGAACAAAGAAGGCCTTCAGTAATGCACTGCATATACTCCTAAAATGTGTACAGAAAACAGGGTTTCTGTGGAAATCTAGGTACATATAGGGTATAATAATTACTTGTTTCTAACTTAACTTATAAACATTTACTTCAATTCACTACTCACTTAAAAAAGGATAGGGGTTAGAAAATATAGTAAAGATCACAAACCTTATTTTAAAAACAGAATTATGCTTTTTTTAAGATTTTATTATTTGTTAGAGAGAGAGCGAGCACAGGCAGACAGAGGGAGAAGCAGGCTCCCTGCAGAGCAAGGAGCCTGATGTGGGACTCGATCCCGGGACGCTGGGATCATGACCGAGCCGAAGGCAGCCGCCTAACCAACTGAGCCACCCAGGCATCCCGAATTATGCTTTTTTACTACTTCCCTCTTGTTCCCAGTTTTGGTGTGGAGGTACCCACCCCCACCCCCACCACCTTTTTAAAAATCCCTAACATGATTTACTTATAAGTCAGTCAGAGTTGAGTGGATTCCCTCAACACCTACCCTTCCTTTAAAATTTCTATCTTCAAGGGCACCTGGGTGGCTCAGGCGATTAAGCATCTGCCTTTCACTTGGGTCATGGTCTCAGGGTCCTGGGATCAAGCCCCATGTAGGGCTCTCTGCTCAGCAGGGAGTCTGCTTCGCCCTCTGGGCACACACTTTCTATTTCAAAATTTCTATCTTCCCTCATTCTCCCACTCTTTTTTTCCTCTAGTTCCCACTTTATTCATGTTTTCATCTCAATCTCCTCTGTCTTCTTCCTGGCTTCTTTCATCTTCAGCTTCTTGCTCTTCTACAGGATCCCTCCTGTGGAAAATCGCTCAGATGCCTATGAGTTCAAGAACCTAGGCTTTCCTTGACGGGGGTATTCTCCCCAGCTGCTGCGTCTCATCTTCACTTCCCCACAGAAGATTCCTTCCTTGTCCCCTTGTAACCTGACTTACCCATTTACCACTCTACTGACACTTCCTCTTGGCCAAAAATAATGATTTTTTTTCCTGTTTCTTTTTTCATTCTGACTTAATTGGTTTTAGAATTATGTAAAATATTTACCTGGTTCTAAAGTCAAATCTACACAATAAAGTACATCTAGAGGTTTCACCTCCATCCCTATATCACATTCTCTCCCCATAGGTAAACACTGTTGTTGGCTTTTAAAGATACCCTTTCTTCTCAAAAAAAGATAACAAAATATCTGCATCTATATGTGTGTACTCATATAGATAAAACACATACTGACTTACTATTCTGCCCCTTGCTCTTTTCATTTAACAAGATAGCCTGCAAGTAACGCAGTAACAGCATAGAGAGACATTTCTCATTCTTTTAATAATTACAGAGTCCACTCTAGTGTTTAGATTTACGATGGCTTATTCAATCAGTCCCCTATGGACTAACACTGGGTATGGATACTTCTATTGGAATATTTAAAATTCTGCATTACCTAAATCACCTAAAGTAAATATCACCCTCCTTTCCCAACCTATTCTTTTTTCAAAAGGCCAAACATACAAAGCCAAAGAAAGGTAACCAGCAAGAACAAAACTGGCATAATACTGATAACTGTTAAAGCTAGGTGATGGGTCCGTAGGAGTTCATTATACGACTTTCTCTACTTTTGTGTATATTTCAAATTTTCCATAATAAAATAAACTTTTTAAGTTACTCAAAGATTTTAGCCTTAGGGAAATAAACAAAAAAGAGATGATGGCGACACTTCTAATGCCATCTACAGCTCAAAAGTCCTCAATGAGTACCCAATTCCAACTGAATATTCTAAATTCCTTAGCCTGGTACTCAAAGTCCTCTACAGACTGAATGCAGTATCTAGCCTATCTTACTAAGCTTATTTCTCTATCCTCCCTTTTTCATACCCTAAACTCCAACTAAACTGGATGGCCGATCACTTCTTACCCATGCCCTCTGTACTTGCAAGCTCTGCTCTAGACTTGCTCCAACTAGCATGAGACTGTGCCACGCCTCTAACCATGATTCCTCATTGCTCCAGTAGCTGTTCTACTTTTGAACGCCCAAAACACTAGATATGTAAACAGCATATAATTAATAACCCAAAAGCTGAGAGGCAAAATAGGGCAAAACATGACTTTCCAAAGTAAACAAAACTATAGGTCTTGTTCCCAAAATCCTTATAAAAGTCAAATGAAAAAAATGAGTCAAGTTTTTATCTTACCCACGGAAAATATTTTAATTGATGGTTAAAGTGTATAAAGGCAAAATAACCCTTAAGTCTAACACTATGGTTTTCCCAGATAAGCTCTAAAATAGAATTAGTAGGCAAAGGCAGCAGTTATGGGTTTCTTAAAACAGTTTATATACTATTAAATTGCTTTACAAATAGCTGCTAAATAACTTATTGAAAGATAAGTGCATAATAGTAATTCTCTAAATTTTCCCTAACTTTGATTTTTTCTCACAATAAATAAATAATGACAAAGTTCCTACGTATAGCACACTACCTAAATAAAAATGTATTCTCACTAGATGGATAAAAGAGTAATGTTTATATCATCAGCAGAAGATTTTGTAAATGTACCTGTAACAAACTGCTTATGCTAGGAATAACTGGTGCAGTGCGCTTAAGTATATACCCTTATCCTTGTATAAGGATGCAAGTATAAAAACATACATATACATTAAACATATAGCATCTAATCTAATATAAATCCAAGAAAAGAAAATGCTACTGAATTTTAGGAGAAAAAGTTTACACTGAGAAGTTCAATAACCAAAAATTCAGTAAATAAAAGAAGCCAAAATAGAAATAGTTTGAAAGGAAAAAAAAAAGTTTGAGAGAATTAACAAAGTAACTAATCTAACTTTTAAAAATAAATGCTGGTTGGGAGGATGCCTGGGTAGCTCAGTTAAGCCTCTAACTCTTGATTTCAGTTCAGGTCATGATCTCAGAGTCATGAGATCAAGCCCTGCACCTAGCTCTGTGCTCAGCAGGTTGTCTGCTTAAGACTCTACCCCTCTCCCTATGCCTGCCTCCCCCACCCTCATTCCCACCCCCCTGCCCCACTCCACCATGAGCACTGGATAATGATTACCTTTCAAAAATCAAGACATAAAGTCTTTTTTTTTTTTAAGATTTCATTTATTTATTTGGCAGAGAGAGAGCAAGGGAGCACAAGCAGGGGGGAGTGGCAGAGGGAGTGGAAGAAACAGGCTCCCTGCTGAGCAGGGAACCTGACATGGGGCTCAATCCCAGAACCCTGGGATCATGACCTGAGCTGAAGGCAGACACTTAACCGACTGAGCCACCCAGGCACCCCGATAATGTCTTTCATTAATGGAGAAGATCTGAAAATAGGTTGGATTAAAATAAAAAATACAAAAAATCAGATTGATGTTAAAGCCCATAAATTAGAAGATTACTGACCAGTAGCATAAGCCATTTGAAAATATGTAGGAAGAATAAAGATATTTTCCTGACTAGTTAATACAATATATGTTTCTATAAAATGAAATACATACCAGTAATTATTTTAAAAATTCATATTCTTTGAATTGACTAATTAACTTCTTAAGATCTTTTTACAAAGAAACTACTAAATGGAAGGAAAAAAATCATGAACAAAAAGATTCCTAACTGGACAAGTAGAAAAATAAAAAACTAAATACAAATTATATCTTCAAACCTAAGGGAATATTTTTTTAAATTATGCTGTGGTGATTATTAATTCAACATAACTAAACTAAATTAAAATAATCAATTAACTAATATAATCATAAATTAAATAGATAAATAAAATAATTATCTTGAATAATACAGAGGAAAGGAAAATGTTTATGATAAGTGAAATAAGCAGAATACAAAAGAACTGGTAATAAATATTCAGAAATAATAACTGAGTTGAGGTAGTTTTAAAGTGAGAATTTTTTCCGTTTTAATTTTTCTATATTTTATTAAATATTACACTGAATTAACAATTTTTAAAATAAAAAAGTTATACATAACTAAACAGAACTTTTAAAACTTCTTTCTTGAATAAAACTAGAAAACTTTTTTTTCAGCAAAAAGGATACAAAATATATGTAGCAAAATAAGCTACAAGTACTTGTACATAAAAGGTGTCCTTATATTTGGATAAAACTTTTCCTAGAGCCTTGGCATCATCCATATCTCTGGGAACCTTCATATTCACTCTTTCTTCTCTAAAGAAATAAAATTAAAGTGAAAAATTTTAAAGCAGAAAATTTGCCAAGATAATTATATCAAAGTTCAAAACATGAAATTTTATCCAAAATGACTTGATACCTTGATCTGTAATATAGTAACCATAAATTTGTAAGTTTTAAGTTCAAAAGTCTATAAATTATTTGTTTTTAATGCTTTATTATGATTTCATGAGACCTATAATCTATATATGAAAGTCAGGATGATCCAAACTCAATTAGGTTAAAAGCATTTGCTCCAACACTGGTACAAATTTTGAATTAATTAGTGAACTACTGATATTAGCATACTTAGAACATATTTAGCATCATTTTGGGTAATCCTCATGATAACCTAAGGTCAATAATTAATTACAACTAAAATTAAATAAAATTTTTGGTGAAATTACAGTTCACATCTTTTCTGGAATATCCCAGCCCAAAGTTCAGATAAAAGCGGAAATATTTTTCTTTTTCTATTCATTTTACTTTATATTTGGTGCCTTATTTGGAACTGAATGATTTCTTGCTTATAAAAGCCTCAAATAATTACCTTTGTGTTTAATGCATATTGTGCCCATTTGTTTACATGAAAAAATTTAACTGATCTTGCAGAACAATGACAGACTGCTGCTTAAATTCTATAAAGATGGCAGGTAAACTGTGTTTTTCATTTATAAATTTTAAAACTTTAAAAACCCATTATAGGGGTGTGCACATACATCTGTACCCACGCATACACACACACACACACACACACACAGAAATAAGCAGAACATAACAGGTTTATAAGAGCATACTTATATACAAGTCATGTTATCATTCTTACAGCAGACTGAGAACAAAGACAACCTCAATCTATACTCTATATTCTTGCTCTCTTCAGTCAGTTCTTTACTTCCTCCTCCTTGATCAAAACCAGAAAGGATCTAAAATTCAATCATACTAATGTTAACCTATCAATAGGACATGTTAGCCTCCCAAAGGCATTTATACTGATGTAAGAAATCAAAGTACTAAAATAAAGACAAGTTTAACTATAAAATTTCAAGCATAAAGAATTATTAATGAAAGGAATTTAGGGCAAAACAGGAACTTCTGAACACCATGAAATCACATTTCATAGTTATCCATTACCACACCAGTCTGCCCCTGGCTGAACGTCTAACTACATTTTAATAGTCCTTTATGTAATCTCTGATTACACAAGGGTGGTATTACTCTTTAAACAGCCCTAGGTGGGTGGGGGGGGGGGGGGAGGACAAAAAAACACACACAGCCCTGGGGTATTTTGCCTTCTTCAAGTATGTTTCAGGTCCATAATCTCTTCCCTAGAATTCAAAAACCTCTAAAAACCAAAAGTTCTTCATACCCTCTCAGCAAAAGTTGACCCACACTTACATAATTATTCATACAGTCTTTTATGATACCCTTTTCTGTGCAAAAATATTAATGTATTTGATTATGGGATGCTGCCCCAGATCCTGATGGAGGTACTACATAATATACAGTATTTAATCCATGTAGTCTTCCCAAAATGGAAAAATTCTAAATTCTGAAACACATTTCACCCCATTTTGGCTGAGAAATTTTGGATGTATAGTAGATAAGATATACAAGGTTTACACAAAGTCCATTTCACTGCAAAAACTACCTTTTCAGACCATATCATTTTCATAAAATGCGGAAAAGAAAAAGAGCGAGGAGAGAGAGATGTGGTAGGATTGGAAATGGATGAATAGAAGCAGACAGAAATTGATCACAAGAAGGAAGGGAGAAGACATGGATGGACAGGTAGGGGTAGGGAGGAGGCAGAGAAGAGCACCAATGTTTTTCAAACTGCAGGTCAATATTTTTCATGGATTTTAAAATAAGTTTGCTTCTTCACTTATGGCATTAAAAAAATAAATAGAATAATTTAGAAAATATAAGAGAACATGACCTGTTTCATGAAACTTTAAGTTAATTTTATATGTACAGATGTATGCAAGTGAGCAAGAGAAAATGGACAGGCACATGCATGCAGGATCGTGATATAAAAACATATTTCTTAATGTAGTTATATTTTTTTAAAACATTTGAAAGCCATTAGAAAAATGAGACTTTAACTAGAGGAGCAGTACTAGGAAAATCCTGCACAGAAAACCAAGAGGCAAATTTGGAAAGGAGTGTTCAAATAACAGTGTCAATATGGACTTGCTACAAACCATGAAGAGTTGATATACAATCACCATGACATTCTGTTGCTTAAGATTAGTTTAACTTTTAATCCAACTATAAATGTCTAGGCATTTCAGTTTTTTTCCGTATACTTACTCACTAAGCTGAGGAAAATTTTTATATACCAAAAACATAACAAAAGCTGCAGATAAGAAAATGGACACCAATATAAGAAGTGACATTCTTGCTGACCCAGCTTCTGCACAGGCTTTTTCTGAAAGGGGGAAAAAAAAAAGAGGCTGTAATTAAGATAAATATTTTTAAAAGATAAGTTAAGTATTCCAAGTCAGCAAATAACTTCCTTAAAGAATTTCCTCCCCCAAAAAACTGCTCACACTTTTGTCCAAAACACTGTTTTAACATAAAATTTTTACTACTATTGTATTTGACGTTTATTAACCAGGCATACTACTTTTGGGGGGATATATCCATTTCAGAAGCATGAAAAACAGAACACCAGAATTTGTAGCATTTATTTGTTGATAAGCCAAAGGGGAAAGGGGGCACTGCTCTAAATACTACCACTGACTTTCAAATTTATTTATCTATATTGGGAGCTGAAGCACAGACAGAATGGCCTCTTAGGAAAAATGAAGTAATTTGGCAATTACTTCAACTGTCGTAAGAACCCAGAGATTGACTAATACATCTGGTAAATGTTATACTTCCTTTTTTACACTGAGGGCTTCAGAATATAGTTGAGTCTCACATGTTTTCAGTGGCTCTCTGAGACCCGAAGAATGGCAGAATTTGTTTACATTCCCTCACAAGGTAATCTTGGTGTTATATGAAAAATTATATGCAAGATAAAAGTATGGAATGAGATCCAGGAGACAGCAAGCAGAAGAATGGGCAAGGCTGCTTCTACCAGGAAATGGTCAATAGTAGGGAGGCTAAGGTACCTTAGTAGTGCTTACTGAGAAAAGGCAGAAGTGGGGGGGGGGGGGGCTCAAGTTTTACTGCCTACATTTGCCATTATCCCGTGTACGTACTGATAACACTCAGATTTTTAAAAATGTATGTATGCTATAATAAGGATTATTTTTAGTTCTCTGAGAACTAAATGGGTGGATCTACAATGCCCATTCCCTAACTACTGTCTATGTAGCTTTTATACACACTTTTATGAAGTATCCTAATCAAATGCCTGTAACCTATTCATTAATTTCACAAATCCTTCTTCACAAACATGTGTAAAGAGGGTGTTAGTAGAACAGGCAATAACACCCTCTTTCTCTAGGAAACTTTCCCATGTTCCCCTTCCCTCCAAAGCGACTAATCTCACTGGCCCTATTACAGTGTGATTCCAACCCTCTACCCGCCCAAACACAGAAGGCTAAGTTGTTCAAGATTGGACACCTGAGTCAAGTAGAAACACTTCATTACTGGCTGACAAAAAGTTGGACTAAAACAAAGAGATGCTCTTGTCAAGAGGTGGTAGGTTTTTGTTTTTATTTTAAGATTTTATTTATTAATTTGAGAGAGATATAGCAACAGAGATGGGGAGAGAGAGAGAGAAAGAGAGCACGAACAGGGAGAGTAGCAGAGAGAGAGGGAGAAGCAGACTCCCCACTGAGCTGGGAGCCTGACATGGGGCTTGATCACAGGAACTGGAGATCATGACCTGAGCTGAAGGCAGATGCTTAACCATCTGAGCCACAAGTCAGGTGTCCCAAGCGGTGCTAGGTCTTGAGGCTAAAAGGTCAAGCAGTAAAAGCCAAAGATAACAACTGTGGCAAGCCAAAAACATGTACCAGAAAATATAAGAGGGGAGACTGAAACATAAATCCAGAGAAACTCACTGATTTCTAACTTTCTCATTCTCCCTGAAGCCTGGCTATATTTCATTTCTTGCTCATGAATGCCAGTAAGATTGTCTCTTATGGGGCACCTGGGTGGCTCAGTGGGTTAAGCCTCTGCCTTTGGCTCAGGTCATGATCTCAGGGTTCTGGGATCGAGCCCCACATCAGGCTCTCTGCTCAGCAGGGAGCCTGCTTCCCCCTCTCTCTATCTGTCTGCCTCTTTGCCTAATTACGTTCAAATAAATAAAATCTTTAAAAAAAAAAAAAAGATTGTCTCTTATATTCTTTTCTCTATATTCTCCTTTTTATTGGTGCTGGTTTAAACTTATTTCTGCTCCTTTCAACCAAAAAGCCTTAATTAATTAAAAAATAAACTTCATATTATCCCCTGTCTCATTATGGCAGCTTTATATATTTTACAATTGAATTAGTAAGATTTTGCTCAATTCTATGTTGAACATGGAGCAAGAGAAACCATCTAGCTCTGTGCTACCCAAGGTGTACTGCGTGAGCCACATGAATCAGCATCACCAGGGAGCTTGCTGTAAATGCAGATTCTCAGGCCAACATCCCAGAATTACTAAACCAGAATCTGCATTTTAATAAGATACCCAGGGGATCTGCATGTACATTAAAGCTTAAGAGGAAACAATATGGTAAGTACTTATCATAGGTAAGTAGACAGAAGCCCTAAGGAGGTTGTACTATTAAAAAAAAACTAAATCCTTAAAAAAAAAAAAAAAAAAAATCAGGGACACCTGGGTGGCTCAGTGGGTTAAAGCCTCTGCCTTTGTCATGATCCCAGGGTCCAGCCCTGCATCAGGCTCTCTACTCAGCGGGGAGCCTGCTTCCCGCCTGCTCCTCTGCCTACTTGTGATCTCTCTGTCAAATAAATACATAAAATATTTTTTAAAAAAATAAATAAATCATAAGCAACCAAAGAGCATAAAGTGTATCTCTAAAGCCTTTTAGTATCCATTTGTAATCAACTCATAATTTCTGTGGAAATACAAGTTGCTTAGGTTAGTGCTTTGATATACTAGATATAAATTATTCTTAGCAGGTCATTAAAGCAGATTTCCTAAAAGACAATACTAGGTTTATCAAGTTCTAGTATTTTGTAAACACCAAAGTCAAAAAATTTTATCTTTTCTAATTTTCTCTAATCTAAACTTTAATTTACTTTGTTATCATCTGACTCTAAAAAAGGGACTTTACTTCAAAAACCAAGTCACAAATAGAAACTTATTTGTTCATTTCATACTTTTAAAATTTACTGCAGGAAGGAGTAGGATCATAAAATAATATAAAAGATGCCTTCAATGCAGTAATAAACCAGGCATGCCTGCCACTGAATACTCCAGTTCATTAATCCATTAATGTATTTATATACATGCTTTTTTGCAGCACAGAAAATTAAACAAAGACTTTAAACATCTGAGGTGGGTCAAATGTGAAAAGGTTTCTGCAGAATCTTATAATAACAAATGCCTAATTGTTCATATGCTTTGCCTTGGTTATGATATTTAACTCAATGCATGTCTTTTTTTTTTTCTAAAGATTTTATTTTATTTATTTGTCAGAGAGAGAGAGAGCGAGAGCAAGCACAGGCAGACAGAGGCAGGTGGAGAAGCAGGCTCCCTGCCGAGCAAGGAGCCCGATATGGGACTCGATCCCAGGATGCTGGGATCATGACCTGAGCCAAAGGCAGCTGCTTAACCAACTGAGCCACCCAGGCGTCCCTAACTCAATGCATGTCTTGAGAATTTAAGATATCATATCTACTCACCCTAAAAAGAGTAATTAGCCAAAAGTTACAAAAAAATCAGTGTGCACTAAAACTAATTCAACCAAAAATGTAGTTTTATTTTTTTTAAGATTTTTAATTTATTTATTAGTTAGAGAGAGAGAGAGAGAGAGCGAGCACAGGCAGAGAGAGGCAGGCAGAGGCAGAGGGAGAAGCAGGCTCCCTGCCAAGCAAGGACCCCGATGTGGGACTCGATCCCAGGACGCCGGGATCATAACCTGAGCCGAAGGCAGCCGCTTAACCAACTGAGCCACCCAGGCGTCCCAAAAATGTGGTTTTAAATAGAAAATCCAATGAAACACAAACTTCTCATAAGGCTAAGTGTTATTTTCCTACTTTATAAATAAAGAAGTAATCTACTTGAAAAGGAATAAGAGTAATATATAAACATTGAGGTTTGGGGCATAGTTTTCTTTTTTTTAATTTTTAAATATTTTATTTATTTATTTATTTGATACAGAAAGAGATCACAAGTAGGCAGAGAGGCAGGCAGAGAGAGAGGGAGGAAGCAGGCTCCCTGCCAAGCAGAGAGCCCAATGCAGGGCTCGATCCCAGGACCCTGAGATCATGACCTGAGCCAAAGGCAAAGGCTTTAACCCACTGAGCCACCCAGGCACCCCTGGGCACAGTTTTCTATGTGCTGATAACAAAGCAAAGACATATTAACATATATATATTCTGTACAACTTTTTCAAAGGTCTGCTACTTCTTAAATGCATGTTCCTTTTACATCTACCTGGAATTACCTTGCTCAGCCTTCATTTTTCACTTACTTCCTTGCTTCCTTGTCCAGAGTACAAAAAGTACTCTTGTCTTCCTTGTCCAGAGTACAAAGACAAAAGTTTTCCTTGTCCAGAGTACAAAAAAGTACACTTACTTCCTTGTCCAGAGTACAAAAAGGATTGATACAAATGCATCTTTTAAACTCTTCAAAACCACTGCTTTTTTGTTTTTCATCCAGAAGATATCTGTGGACCCAGAATTACTCCTAAGAATAAACGGATGATTCACCAACGCCACCACCCCACCCCTTTCTTTGTACTTTTCTTTAGGATTTCTACCCTGCAAAGTATGAACTCAAATGCAGAGTTACTCAGGACTATCTGCTGAACATCTATTATGTACAAAATGTTCTGCTCAGCCTCTGCTTTTAATAAGTAGATACCACCATTAGCTAGTTTCCCAAAGAATGGCAGAAAGAGGTTTTGAGTATAAAGAAAAGCAAGATTACTGGGCTAGAGTAATGGAGACAAGATTCACAGAGCAGGTAGAAATTTGGTTGAAGACTGAAAGATGAGAAGAGTTTCCAGCCTTCTAAACCATAACCTGTAGCTAAATACATTTTTAGAGATTTCAACAGGTTATATCATTCTCTTAAATTAAAAATTAGGGGTACCTGGCTGGCTCAGTTGGTACAACATGCAACTCTTGATCTCAGGGTTGTGAGTTTGAGCCCCATAGTGGGCATAGAGATTACTTAAAAATAAAGTCTTTGAAAAAAATTTAAAAAGTCATTTAGGTGTTAGTTCTAAAATTAAACTATAATATTTTTCTTCCCATTATTAATTTACCAGTCCTAAGTAAGAGGTCACAGGGAAGAAAGGTGTCAGGGAGCATTTAGCTGGACTACAGAACACCACCCTGAGTGCTCCCTGAGTACACATTTCTCTGACTCCTGCTTGTTGTCTTACGGTTGGATGATGAAATTTATAGACAACCAAATAAAATTAACTGCCACATTTAACCTGGTATCAATTTTCTGCACTCTTTAAAATAAGGCAAACTTTTTCAAGCACTGTGTTCAACAGTAACACAGAAAACAAGAATGTAAAAAACAAAGTGATATTCAATATTGAAGCTCTCCTTTCTTTCATACTAACTGGTAACCAGGGGTTTGTTAGTTACTATGAGTCAACAATTCTTCTTGAGTAGAATTCTATTAAGTCCAGAGACTAGCATGTAATTGATTTAGAGTTCTAAACAGATAAAAGTTGAAAATCTTGCTTTAATGATAATTCTACATTGAAATGTATAGCATGCATAATTTATAATGCACCTCCTCTTCGTTGCATTAGATATGTCATTTAGCATTTAGAGTTACCCACAACAGTACTTTATATATTCATTAACCTTTGAATCTTCCATCATAATAATTCTCAATCTGAATTATCCCATTATCTGCTTTCCAACCTCTTCCAGGCCAAAGATACTGTTAGAGAAAGTCAAGATTATGTTCTCTTGGCCTCCAAGGCCACATGCTTCTCTATCTTCACTTACAGTTATCACTGGCAAACAATAATCCTTTCACAGCATTCTCTAAAAAGGCTATTTCAAGTCTCTTCAAGCCTTTAATTCTATCTTCGTCTTTTCTCAAACAATGACATTGCTTCCACACTTCAGTAAGCTCCCCAATCTCTACCTCAAGATCTGTTCCCCAAATTATCTTCCCTTGCCCCTTATCTTTGCATTAAATGCTGGCACAGTTCCTTTCAGATTTTGCTCCAAGAACTGTCTCTTCTCCATTCACCCTGTATCTTCAATTCTTCCTCTTTTTTTTTTTTATTTTTTTAAAAAAGATTTTATTTATTTATTTGTTAGAGAGAGCAAGTGAGCCAGCACAGGCAGACAGAGTGGCAGGCAGAGGCAGAGGGAGAAGCAGGCTCCTTGCCAAGCAAGGAGCCCGATGTGGGACTCGATCCCAGGATGCTGGGATCATGACCTGAGCTGAAGGCAGCTGCTTAACCAACTGAGCCACCCAGGCGTCCCTCAATTCTTCCTCTTAAGAGCACCTTTTCTCTAACTCCTAATATGTATGTATCCTTTCTGAAAAATCATAACCTTAATGGCCCTGTAATAGCTCCCTATTTCTTATTATTTTCATATCAAAACCTTTTGAAAAGCAAAATCTGGGGCAACTGGGTGGCTCAGTCGGTTAACCATCTGCCTTTGGCTCAGATCATGATCCCAGGATCCTGGGATCAAGTCCCACATTGGGCTCCTCACTGATCGAGGAAACCATGGAGGAGCCCACTTCTCCCTCTGCCTGCCACTCTCCTGCTTGTGCTCGCTCTCTCTGACAAATAAATAAAATCTTTAAAAAAAGAAAAAAAAAGGAGGGGGGAGTGCCTGGGTGGCTCAGTTGTTAAGCATCCGAGTTCAGCTCAGGTCATGATTCCAGGATCCTGGGACTGAGCCCTGCTTGGTGGGAAGCCTGCTTCTCCCTCCCCCCACCCCCCCCCACTTGTGTTCCCTCTCTCACTGTGTCTCTGTCAAATAAATAAATAAACTCTTAAACAAACAAACATGAAAAGTAAAATCTTCCTAAATCCGCAAGATCTTAGGAATGACTCTCACTGGTGATCAGGTCTACTAGTTCTCAACATTAAGATTTCTAAACCTACTTGATCCTACCATGAAGAAGGGAAAGACCCATCTCATTACAGGGACTCTAACAAGTTTTCATGGTCACAAGAATCCACTACAGTATTTTTGGAAGTAAATTTATTTCAAGGGCTTTAGAATTTTTTTTATTATTAAAAATTTTTTAAATGGTAGAAGTATCATCAGATATAAATTCAAACAACTAAGATAACTATAAAATACAAATAATTAACTATTAGGAATAGACACAGAGAGAAAGCATGTTTGTAGGTGGAAGAAACACCACTGCCAATTTTGTATAAAGGCTCATACTCTAAGGCTTATGCCCTACAACTGTGCTGCCATTCAATCCACACACTCTCACTCTCATCTAACCACTTTCACATGTTTCCCCCCCTTCACTAAAGACTGAGATCAAGCTTATAGTAAACTTCATAATCCTACAAGATCCATCATCCATTTAGATGATCCACTCAGCCTCAAAATTCTTAGACCTTCATTTCTATTCAACTTTAACCACCTACTTCCAATGATAAACTAAGTTCTCACATCCCGAGATTACTCTACCTTGAACATTTTAAATCCCAATACGCCATACTTCAATCACCTTTATTCTTTCCTGAGCTTACTCCCTCCATTTTCTCCCTTCCGTTGGGCCCCTCACTTTTCTTCCTTCCACGCCCAGCCTCAACTCCACTGTGTATCTGAAGCAGCACCTTTGAGTGGAATCCTTAACTTTTTTTTTTATATCTAATCAAACCCAAAATCAGTGTTACAAGTTCACCTTCTTCACTAAGATGGTTGAGCACAAATAGAGAAAAGTCATGAGTGATCCATCACAGAGATCTATGTCTTTGGGAAAACTGACTTAGCATCATTTCTACTCCCATTTTTTTAGGTGTCAAATATGAATCAGGTTGAGCTAATTTGATAATAGTGATAGGTTCAGAGACAAGCATTATCTGAGACAGTCTAATCAGAATGAATATCTAGACTTCTATTGGTAATGCTAGGAAAAAGATTCTTAAAGTTATGGGAGGATTTAACTTACCTGGACCATCAAGAGAAATCAACCTTAAGGGAAAGCTGACATTAAACTGGGTTATGAACATTGGGGAAGGTATGAGCTCTGGTGAGTGCTGTGAAAATGTGTAAGCCTGATGATTCACAAACCTGTACCCCGGGGCAAATAATATACTCTATGTTAATTTTTTTAAAAGCTGACATTAAAGATATGAAAGAAATCAGATCCTGATGATATCATTAGGCCACTGTTCCAGACTGAAGCCAGTGAATCCCACTGAATCTCTCAATTTTTTAGTTATATAAATCAATCAACTTCCTTTCAGCAAGAGTTTCAATTGTATTTTTTATTGATGATAAGCACAAGAAGCCTGATACATAATATTTGGGTTGAGTCTGGCATCAACAAATTATACTAATACCTTGGCTGATGCCTGGTTGTCAATTTTAGTCTTAGTTCCCAGTTATCAGTAAGAGCTTCCTTCTTCCTTTAAGGCAGTACCTTGCCCATAGCAGATGCTCAAAGAATATCTACTGAACCAAATGAGCAAGGCAGGATCTAGAAAAGACATCTGAGAGGGGTTTGTTATCCAAGTTTGAACAATATTGTCTTCTAAAAGCAGTAAGATCAACTTTGAGACAATGTTTCTCAAACATTTTTGGCTGCAATCCTAATAAGCAACTTATATCATGATTTGGTACACAAAATCTACAAAATTAAAAAATAAAATTCAAAGAACACTTATGCCTTACCACATGTAAAGTACTCTATTTTCTCTTCCATTTTTAAAAACGTCTCATCATTACCCATCAAATTGATTTTAAACTGCTCACAAGGATGATGACCTCTATATATTGCAAAACACAGCCCTATGAGCTCTTTTCTTTTTTTAAGTTTATTTATTCTTTTTCGGTAATCTCTATGCCCAATGTAGGGTTCGAACTCACAACCCCAAAATCATCAAGAGTTGCATGCTCTCCTGAATGAGCCAGCAAGGCATTCCAGAGTTCTCTTAAATCAAAATGGGAAACTTCTATGACTTGTTAGTAAATAGATCAGCCAGGACAAATAACACAGAAGAAAATAAATACCCTGGTCCAGACACCCTTGCATATAGATTAGATCAAGAGACTCTTAAGTACTTTTACCTCTTGTCTTGTTTCTTATCCTTCCTCATCATTCAAGAATTAGACTTTCAGTGTCCTTGCTCAAGTTTTCATAATCTATAAGGCTAAGATGTGAGACTAGAGAGCACAGTCATGGTAAGGGACCCACTAAATGTACCAAACACTACATGTAGCATGTAAAATATTTCAAATATATACACAATGACAACTATTTGTCAAAGTTAGGTAGGTACGTCAGTTAAAAAAATACAAATTCATTTAAAGTGCCTTGGAATTTATAAGAACATTCTATTACTATGTATTTCTCAATCAAGAGTTACTAAATTTTTTTTTAAGATTTTATTTATTTGTCAAAGAGAGAGACAGCGTGCTCTCACAAGCAGGGGGAGCAGCAGGCAGAGAGGCAGGCTGCCCACTGAGCAAGATCCCAGAACCATGGGATAATAACCTGAGCCAAACACAGACGTTTAACCAACTGAGCCACACAGGCGTCCCTGGAGTCACTAAATTTTTATCTCTTCTCCAAAACATGTAATTTTTCTGAATGCCAAACTAAATAACACCTGCAATTAACAAAAACTGTTTATTATAATCTAGAATATTGGTTGCTAAGTAGTTACTAATGACATTACATCACAAGTAAGCAAACCCTATCACGTAAGGGATCTACAAAATCTTTTGCCCAGAAAATGAATTCCTAACACTAATTAAAGAGAGACAGAGACAGAAACAGAGAGGCAGAGAAGAAAAAGAAAACAATGGGAATCACTAATTAACAAGATGGATCAAAAAAGTTCCTCTGCATAGCGCTTAAATCCTTCTGTACCAACACCATTTTGATCATGGCCAACCTTTTTTTTTTTTTTTTTAAGATTTCATTTATTTATTTGACAGAGATCACAAGTGGGCAGAGAGGCAGGCAGAGAGAGAGGAGAAAGCAGGCTCCCTGCCGAGCAGAGAGCCAGATGCGGGGCTCGATCCCAGAACCCTGGGATCATGACCTGAGCCGAAGGCAAAAGCTTTAACCCACTGAGCCACCCAGTCGCCCCGATCATGGCCAATCTTAATCTCCTACAGAAACAGAAATCCTCCACTCCCAACAAATTAATCTCTATACTGACATAAAGATTCATACTAACCTCCCAGCTTAATGTTTCCCCCAGCCAGAATCCCCTTACTATCTAACAATCCAAACCCTACTGCTCCATGAAGGCATGCCTTCACATCTCCCTCTATCTTCCTATAGATTTGTAGTCCACAGAAGTCATATGATAGGGACGACTAGGTGGCTCAGTCCATTGAGCATCTGACTCTTGGTTTCAGCTCGGGTCATGATCTCATGTGGGATTGAGCCTCATATGGGGCTTAATCCTCAACAAGGAATCTGTTTGGGATTCTCTCTCTCTCTCTGCCCTCCCACCCCCGCTTCCAGGCACTCTCTCTCTCTCATAAATAATTTTCTTAAAAAAAAAAAAAAAAATGGGAGCACCTGAGTGGCTCAGTCAGTTAAGTGTCTGCCTTCAGCTCAGGTCATGATTCCAGGGTCCTGAGATCAAGTCCCACATCTGGCTCCCTGTTCAGTGGGAAGCATGCTTCTCCCTCTCTCCCTGCCACTCTACTTGTACTCTCCCTCTGTCAAATAAATAAATAAAAATCCTTAACAAATAAAAAAATTTTTTAAATTAAAAAAAAAAAAAAGCCATAGTCAGTTGAGTATCAGACTCTGATCTCAGATCATGCAACCAAGCCCCATGACCAGCCCTCTCTATCTCTCCCTCTGTCCCTTCCAGCCACGCTCTTTCTCTCTCTCTCTATAAAGTAAATAAATCTTAAAAGAAAAAAAAAAGTGCTGAATGTGTCATCTTAATGATAAAATAAGATAAACAATTATAGAAGCACTTCGGAGGTTTCAAGGTTTTATTTTCTGAATAGCTTTAGGTTAAAACAAAAACAAAAATCGGTAATACACAACTAACTGCTACCACAAACCAAATGACAATCTTTAGGAATGACCTATCTGGAAAATACTTTTTTGAAAACCCTTGGATTATTGTCACTCTCCACAGCAACATCTTCAAAACAATGTTCCTTTAATTTAGAGTGGATTTATACTTAGACAATTCATTTTTGGGTTTTTGAAGTTACGTGGCCCTACCGGACGGATAAATATCTAAATACATAAAGCTTAAAAAGTCAAATTACACCGGAGACATACTAAATTATTTGAAAATAAGGGGCGCCTGGGTGGCTCAGTGGGTTAAAGCCTCTGCCTTCGGCTCAGGTCATGATCCCA
>RCUC01166199.1:0-59383 GCA_003697995.1 Taxidea taxus jeffersonii
GCGCTCCCCTTACACCTGCTCTTGGGGCGACCATCAAAGCCCGGAAGAGGCTCTGAGGTCAGCCTCGGAGATGCACACAGGCATCATTAAGACGTGATCCCGGGTTCAAGATCAGCCTCTTAATTTCATAAATAAAATGTCCGTTGGCTTTGAACGGGACGTAGGATTTCTTTTTCTCTCGAGCAGAGGTTTTGTGAAGTAGAGTCGGGAGCACCGTGTATTTTGTGCATTTCTCCAGAAGTTGGTTGGGGATGCAAGGAGGCTCCCTTGCTCTGGACAGACGCTCTCCGGAGCTCCGGGGCCGGGAGGGGGGCTGGCCGTGCATCCTGCGCCTCCTGGTCCTGCGCATCCCTGGGGCCCGAGCTCGGGAGTGCCGCCGCGTGATCCAATGCTCTGTCACCCTCTTGAAGTTCTTCATTTTGAACCCAACTATTCAGCTGGCCCCGCTGAGAGGCTTCAGACTCCGAATCTGCCATCTCTTCCGTCGTGGGTTGGACGTGCTGCTGGAGTCCGTGGAGCGAGCACGCTGAGCATCGTTGTGAATCTGCTGCCTGTGTGGACGGCGCTGGGTTTCTGGCTCCGACTCCGTGTCCAGCTCCCCTGGGCGTGGGGACCCCAACCTCCCTCCTTTCTGCTGCGAGACCCGGTCACTGGATGTAGGGCCCAGGGCCCAATCCAGCCCCAGCTCCCCTGCAAATTGCCTGTTTCCTAAAAAGGGCACATTCGGAGGCGGGGGGCTCAGGGGGCCGGGGCTTGAACATAGAGTTTGGGGGGACACAGTTCAGCCCACCATGGTAGCCTCGCTGGAGCTCCCCTCCCAAGCCTTTCCTGACCCGCCGCCCCCACCCCCCGCCGGAGCCCCGTCCCCTCCTTTGTGCCGTGATGACTCTTGGGTCTGCTGGCCTCACTCTGGGCCCCGGGACTGTAGCGAGTGACTCAGTGAAGTGCGCTTGGTGGGAACACACGGAGATGTTTCCGCAGCCCCATGCAGTCATCCAGAAGAGTCTGTTGCGCTGGGCTGACCAGTGTCCCCTCCCCAAATTCCTGTCCACCTGGAACCCTGCAGTTGGACTGTCCTTGGAGACGGAGTCTTTGTTGATGGTGTTCGTTAGGATGCGGTCCCGCTGGAGTCGGGGGCGCCTGCACCCAGGGCCTGGGGTCCCTCCAGGAAGAGGGACACCGGGACACACACAGGGGGCCTGGTGCCCACAAGGTGGAGATAGGAGTGGATGCTCCCAGCCTAGAGACCCCACGGACCACCAAGAGCCCCCGGAGCTGCAGGAGGTGGGGAGGGTCCTCCCCTGGAGCCTCCGGAGGGCGAGAGCGTAAATCCCATGGGTTTGAGCCACCCGGGTCCTGGCCCTTCGCCACAGCAGCCCCCCGAAGCCCTGGCACCCACTCTCTCTGGGAAGGAGGGGCCCCTGGTGGGAGTGTGCAAGCCCGAGGCTCAGGAAACGGGGGGGGCCCTGGGGTGCCTGTGCTGGAGGGAGGAGACCCTTCCCCTGCGTGTGGGGAGCCCCCCACCCTCCCCGCCTGTGCGGGTCACCGGTGCTTCCTCCTGAACTGCCTTACTCTCCCCTGCCCGCCCCACCCCGCCGACACCTAGGGGTGTTTGTGAGCCTGACGGTGGGAAATACCCCGCGGGGGGCGCTCAGTGAAGACCAGGCGCGCGTGGCGGGGGCCTCCGCTCTCCGTGGGGGCTCAGGTGTGGCCTCCGGCCCTCCGTCCACCTTTTCGGAGGCGCAGTGCCTGCTGGGCCTCTGACTCGGGGGACAAAGTGTGCCGGTGACGCCAGCCCTGCGTCGGGCGCAGCCGCTGCTCCGGGGGCGAACGGGGTGTGTGGGACTCGCAAACGGCAAACGAATCCTGCTGCGTAGCCGCCGCTCCGAGTCCCGCGGGCCGCGCCCCTGCCCTCAGGTCGCCCTGTGTTCACGCCCTCCTGCTTCCGCCCTCCCGGGCCCCCCCGTTCCGTCTCGCGGCGGTGCCTGTTCCAGAAGGTCCCCGGGCTGGGGTCCCCGCGCGGCCTGCTCACCCGGGCCTCTGCCCCGTGACTCCTGCTCCTCATGGCTTCGGGGTCGCCGCTGGGGGGCCTGTGAGGCCGCCGCGCCCGGGGAGCCCAGGGCCCCCCTCCCCCCGCATCCGCAGGTATCTGACTCCGGGTCCCTGCGGGACCGCTGACCCCCGGGAGCGGACGCGGCCACGGGCTCTGGGGAGGAGGGCGAGCGCGTCCTCGGGGTCCCGCTCCTGAGCCGGCGGCCGGCGCCCAGGCCTCCCAGGACGCCCTCACGTGCCCGGGGCTCCCAGGCAGGCTGCCAGGCCGCCGGCCTGGGGGGCAGCAGGTCCCTAACCTGCTGAGTGGATCCCGGGCACGGGCGGCTCCCGCGTGTTCTGCGTCCACCCGTGCAACCCCTGGGAGGCTTCGGGCTGGGGTGTCATGACCGGGGCAGCTCTGGACACCCCCGAGCCCTTCTGTGGCCGCGTGCTGGATCCCTCTCAGGTGCGGGCCCAGGAGCAGAGCCGCCGGGCGTCTTCCCGGGGTGGCCCTCGCCCGCCGCCGCCAGCAGCCGCTCTGAGGCCAGGACGCCCCCCCATCACCCGGTCCTGCAGCCGCCCCCGCCCTCCGTCTCCAGAACTTTCCAGCCCCCCACATGGAGACTCTGTCCCCACGAAGCACGGACGCCCCACCCCTGCCCCAGCTCCCACCCCCTCCTGTCCGTGTGGACGGGACGCCCCTGGGGCCCTCCTGGGAGTGGGGACCTGCGGGACGGGTCCTTCTGGGTCTGGCCGCTCTCGCTGAGGCCGGACCGTGTTCCCTTGCGGGGACGGACCGCGCCGCGTGTGTCCTCCACCCGCCAGCGGACCCTCCCCCGTGCCGTGGGCTGCTGCTGCGGGCACAGCACACGCGGGCTGGTGCATCAGGGGGCAATTCTGTGTTTGGGTTTTTGAACTCACTTCTGATCTTATGCTTTTGGACACAAAGAGGATAAGTTTTATGAAGCTGAGACTATAAATGTTTCACGTGGAGTTCTCTGCGGGGAGGTCAGCATCTTTCGCGGACAGATTCGTTACTAAACTTGAACCCTCTCCACAGTCTGGTGTGAGTCGGGACCACCTCTCACTCGCCTTCTCCCCTGGGCTCTCTGGGGGCCGAGCGTGGCCGCTGGGTGACTGGACGGCGGGGGCACCAGGCCTGGGGCGCTCCGAGCTCTCAGGAGAGCGGGGCACTCTCCCGACGAGGGCGGGCCATGCTGGACGGAGGCAATCCGAGCCGTGGGGCACAGGGCTCAAGCGTGCTGATCCTCACTCAGGGCAGCCCGAAGTTTTCTTTTTAAATTTATTTGAGAGAGAGAGAAAGACAGAGAGAGAGAGAACGAGCAAGAAGCAGGGGCAGAGAGAGAGGGGGAAGCAGGCTCCCCGCCGAGCAGAGAGCCCGATGCGGGGCTCGATCCCAGGACCCTGAGACCATGACCTGAGCCGAAGGCAGAGGCTTCACGGATGGAGTCCCTAGGCGCCCCTCGGGGGGCTGCCCGAAGCCACGCTCCATCCATGCAGCCCCCTCCTAGCAGCACGGGGTGCGCATGGGGGGCAGCCCGTCACCCCCTGTGCCCCGCCCGCCCCCAGCCCCTGCAGGCGGTGGGCACGGAGAGAGGACCAGGGAGCCTTTGTGCTGGGGATTAGTCACTCTGTATTAACAATTCCACACAATATTAAAACACTGCAAGAAAGTGGGTGTGGCGCACCTGGAATTTTTTTCCCTTTAAAAAAAATCAGAAATAAAAGCCACTGAACATCCCAATGGAGATGGGGTAGAACCTGCTAGAACCACGGATGGCTTCTGCGAACCGGAACCGGTCTTTGCAACGTTTGGCAATGGTTTCCACGGAGAGAGAAGGAAGAGGGCGAGTGAGTGCCCGACGTATGGCTGCTTCTCCGGGGACTCCGTGGCAGGCTGGCTTTTTGTAGGTTTTCTTGGAGGACCAGCGCGACCTTTGGTGGCCTCACCTTGGCCGGGAAACTGCCCCTGGTCCCTCGCCCTCGGGGCAGGCTGATGGCCCGCACGTTCGGCAGGCCGTGCAGAGACGGGTGAGCTGCCTGGAGGCCCAGAGCTCGGACACGGACACTGGAGTCGCAGGAAGGGCAGCACCTTCCTCCCCCGCGGGTCACATCCCCCAGGCCAGGGGGCGCGCCCCCAGTCGCTTAAATCTTGGCGTGGGGGGGAGGGGTGCACATTCTAGCTCCTTCCTGGAGTGGCGGAGGGGAGGGGAGGCACCCCACCCGCCAGCCCCCTGGGGACACTCAGACTCGGTGTGTTGGGGACGTTGCCCCTCACGTCCCCCCTATGATGTGGCTGGAGACGCGGGTCTCCCCCAGGCCTGTGGCGCCAGCTCCCGCTGATGCCGTGCACACAATGTTTTCATGCGGGACGCGCCCAGGGAAGGCTCGGGCGCTCGGGGTCTACACTAGGGACACGGAGACTTACTCTAGAAGGAAAACAGGAGCTAGAAAGACACCCACGGTGGGGACGGCCGCCTCCCGGGGTCGAGGTCCCCAGCGGCCCCTGGGGGAGGCCGCTGGGCGGGTGTGATGGCGGGGGCTGGGGACGCGCCCATCCTCACCCTCTCTGGGGCTAGTTTACCCCCCACCCCTCAGCCCCAGGGGCTCTGACTTGAGTTGGGGTTCACTCCAGGGCTGGGGGTGCCGCTGGCTGTGGGGCTTCCTGACTCCCTTCAAGCGCACCTGAGCCGCGGGCTGGGGACACGCGGTGAGGCTGAGCGGGACAAGGCCGGTGGGGAGGGGGTGGACCAAGCCCAGGGCCTCCCGTCCTCGCTGGGGACCCGCGGCCCAAGGACCAGCCCCGGGGTGCTGGGGACGCAGGGGGAAGGACGGGCTCCAGGGATTAAGGCTTTCACAGAAGGGCCCTGGCCTCCCCCCTGCAGACGGCTTCTGCTGTCTTGCGGCTCAGCGGGGGACAGTGAGAGGCTGGCTCCCGCCCAGTGAAAGGTGGCCAGGGCATCGGGCCCTCGCGGCTCCCCCGTCCAACGGCAGGTTTGGAGACGCTGGGCTCCCCAAAACCCCTGGTGCTCCCGGACCGGCCGGAGAGAGCTGGGAGCCGGGGAGCAAGGCTGGACCCTACAGCCTGTGCCCCGGGGAGCCAGCCCGCATGGGGACGCGTCCCTCCCATCCCCAAGCCTTAGCGCTGCTGGGGTCTGGGCCTTGGCACTTGCAGGGGCTGGGGGGCGGGAAGCGGGAGCCTTGAGGTCGGGTCGAGGCGCCGGCCCGGCCTGTAAGGGGAGGACCCTCCTCGGGGTGGGGGGGTGCAGGGGTGCGAGGGCGGCAGGCGGGGATGGGTGTGCTGGGGCCCTCCCTCTGCCTCCTGCTCCTGGAGCCGTCCAGGTCGTCACAGGGGCCAAGCGACTCAAGAAAAGCCGCGGGAGGGAGGCGCGAGCGGGGCAGGCGTCTCACCCCCCGGGCTCGCAGCTGCTTCCGGGGCGGACGCCTTCTGACCCCGAGGCAGGGCTCCCCAGGCCGCCCTCCTGCCTGCAAGTTGGCCCGGGGGCGCGGGGCAGCGGAAACGCAACACGACACGACAGGACGGCCGGGAAGGGCCAGCACGCAGGGCTTCGCGCGCCCACCTCGCCGCGGGCGCTCACAACCGGCCGGGACGCAGGCGGCCGCTCCCCGGAGCCGGAGACCCGCCTCCCCGAGGGCTGGGGTCCGCGCGAAGGGCCGGGGGCCGTGGCGGGGCTGTCGGGGGCCACGTGCCGCACCGATGCCACACCGGTGCCGCGGCGCAGGGCGACATGAGGCCACGCGGGACGCGCTGCACGGCCAGAGCCCCCCTCCCGGCCCCTGCCATGGGGGGCGCGTTCCCCGCGACGCGCAGCTGCGGGCTCTGGGCTCAGCGCGGAGGAGCCGCGGCTCGGAGAGCGTCTCGCACCCGCGACCTCGGGCGGCTCGGAGAGAAGCAGCGCAAACGCCGCGCACCGCCGGCACCGCGTTTCCACAAAGGGCCAATGGAGCGAGGATCGCCACGCGCCGGGCGCCCGGGGCCGCCGCCAGGTCCCCCGCCTCCTTCCCCCGCCCGGCCCGGCCACTACCCGGGCGGCCGCCCAGAGCCTCGGGAAGCCGCCAGCGCGTCACTCGGGCATTTCTGCGGCCCGGCGTCTCCCGGCGGGCCCGGGCAGGACAGCGCTGCTGGGCTCGAAGCTCCAGCTAGACCCGGAGGATGCATTTTGCGGCGTCCATGGTGGCGGCTGCTCGCCCCTCTCTCGGGGACTGAACGTTTTGGGACTGGAGATGGCTCGCTGCCCGGCGCAGTGAGCGACGCCCTAGCCGGGGGAGCCGGAGCGAGGGACGCCCGGAGACGCTACAGAATAATACAAGGCTTCTTGTCCTTAAAGGGGTTCTCGGAGGCGGGGACTCCCACCAGCAGGGGGTCGCTCCGGGCGTGCTGCTCACAGTAGCTCATGAGTTCCGACGAGGCTTTGGACACCTGCACGTGGGCACAAGGACCAGAGGGACAGGTCAGGCGGGCTGCCCCGCGCACGTCCACCGCAGCCAAGGTGGGAACAGCCCAGTGTCCACCCACCGGGACAGACACACCTGACCCGTCCACCCACACGCGGGAGCATCCCCGGCCCCAGCAGGACCGAGGCCCCCACGGGCCGCCCTGGGACGGGTGGAGCCCACGACGCACAGGGAGGGAGCGAGCCGTAGGAGGCCACACGGGGTGTGAGTCCACGTGGGTGACAGGCCCAGACCAGGCTCCTCGGAGGACAGGAAGGGGGCTCGTGGGGGCTGGGCAGCGGACTGTTGATGGGGACGGGCTCCTCTGGGGGAGACGGAATGTTCTGGAACAGCGTGAGGCAGGCGGTGGTTGCACAACGCGGATGTTATCACCGCTGGTCAGGGACAGACGGAGCCCTCTTTAGGATTCCGACCAAGACTCCATTCCCACCCAGCACAGGAGGGCGCAGGAGGAGCCATCCCAGCACCAGAGGGACCCCAACGCCAGTTCCTGGGCATTTCTTCGCTGGGCCCCTGAGCTGGCTGGGTCCAGCGACCTGGGCAAGGGAGCTAACACCTGGGGCACTTGCCTCAGGGTCCCCAGAAAAGGAGCGGGCGGGTGCAGGGAGGACCACTCAGCCCCGGGAAAGCGGATGGGGAAAAGGGGTGCTTCATCACAGCAGAGGGCACAGCCCAGCCCTGCACCCCACCTTCTAGGGTGTGCATCTGGGGCTGTGGTGGGCACCGTCCCACTCCACTCCCCCCAGCAGGGCTGGGGGCTGGGCACTCAGGTTCAGGGATCCTGGGCCCCTGGGTCTCCTCCCGCGGTGGGAACTGTCAGGGGAGCCTGGTTCCCCATCTGCCAGGAGCGGGTGTGACCGGGTAGAACAGGCAGGAGTGAGAACTCTCCTTGGGCTCTGGGGTCTGGGGCCCTGCACCCCTGAAAGCCAGGGCTGCCCGACCTTGTCCCCGGGGCTGCCCAGTCTGCAGGCTGTCCTCTAGGTTCATCCTGGGGACACTCCTACCCACAGACACTGACAATTGCCACTGTCCCGAGCCCGCTGGCTGCTCCCAGGGCCGCCACCGTGGACGAGCCTGGTTTCTAGAGCTGTATTTGGAAAGCAGCCCTCTAAGACGACAAAAATAGCCTCCGGACCCTGGAAATAACGGCTGCGGCGGCTCGGGCGTGTGGCCCCCCGCTCACGCCCCCGCGTCAACAGGAAGGTTCTGCCCAGAGGGCCGGGCCCCCCCGTGCCCGCCTCGCTGCCACTTGCCAGGCCCTGGCCCTGCCGGCTTTTCAGATGTGCCCATGTTTGCGGGTCTGGTTGCCGGTTTGGGGATGGAAAGCCTCAGGCGGGACTGCAGTGGGGAGGGTGGGTCCCGTCCTGCTCCCCTCCTCCCTAGGGTGACGTTCAAAGGGGCGGGCGTGTTCCCCACCGGCTCCCTAAAGTCAGACCGAGGCCACCGAGGCTTTCAAGCCTTTCTCTTTCTTCAGCCCGAAGGAATGCTTTGAATGCTCAGGGCTCTGGAACGTTCAGACCCTCACGGGAGCTGCCTCCCCAACTCGGGGCTGCAGGAGCCCTCCTCCTCGCCCACGGGGCTGACAGGCCGGTGTCAGTCTGTCTGGGGGCTGGGCCGTCCCTGCTGCTGCACTTCGCGGCAGCGGGGACCAGCGAGTGGCAGGTGCTCAGAGAATCAGTCTGAACAGCCCCACGCCGCTGATGTCCGGTCTTATGTGCCCACTTGGCCAGGTCACAGGACCCAAGTGGAGACGTCACTGGGAAGGTCATTCTTATAGGAGATTAACATGCAAATGGGTTGACACAGAGTAGGGAGACGAGTCCCTCAATGTGGGTAGGCCAAGTGCCATCAGTCGAAGGCCTCCAGAGGTGACAAAGTCTGCCTCCAGGTGGCCTGCGTCAACCCTGGCCTGGATCTCCCGTCTGTCCTGCAGATTTTGGATTTGCTGGCCCCCCTGGTCTGTGAGCCAGTTCCTTAAAATACCCCTGGCTCTCTCTACACATGTCCTCCTGGCCTGTGGACTCGGGTGTGATGAAAAGGCAGCGTCTTTCTCAGGTGAGAGGCCACGCCTGGGCCACTGGCCCTTTGTGGGAAGACTGAGTTTGCAGAGCTGTGGCCCAGCTAGAACGAGCTCTGTTTTGGGTCTCTGGTCCCTGAAGGGTTAAGTGTCTGTGAGCAGGGACTGCTTGTTCTTTTTCTTTTTTTAGCATAAAAAGCAAACACACTTATTTCAAAAAACCCAAACAACGCAGAAGTGAAGAAAGAAGCCGGCACGGAGCCCTGGGTCCTCCCTTCTCTGGGCTGCGTCTCTAGGGAAGGACCCCTAGGGCTGGGGGTGGGCTCAGCCCTGCCTCGGGTCCCCCGCACAGGCTTTGCATCAGCTGGGTCTTCCCATTGAGGAAACGGAGGCTCAGAGAGGTTAGGGGGTGGCCCGAGGCCGCCCAGCGAGGGGCACAGCGGGAATGAGGCCCCCACTCTGGGGCAGGGCCCGCGCAAGGGGTCTCCTGGCCCTCCACCCGCCGGCCCAGCTCACCTTGATGCGCTCAATGCCGGCTTCGATGCGCAGCTGCTCCACCAGCTTCCGGGCCTGGGCTACGTTGTTAGTGGCTGCCATTGTCTGCCATCAGCGCCGCCCCCGCTGTCCGGAGAGCTGTGGGGGAGGAGCAGACGGGGTGAGCTGGTCCGCGAAGCCCCGGCCCCGTGGCCAGAGGACGCCCCCGTGGCCAGAGGACGCCCCCACCAGAAGCCTCCACCTGAGCCCCGGGACCCACGTCCCCGGGCTGGGGCGGGGGAGGCCCAGCCGAGCCGTCTCCTGTGGCCCCCCTGTGCTACTGGGGTTAAGTGCTCCTCAGGTGTGACATCCCCAGATGTGACCAAGCCTTTCAGGGCCCTTCAGCAAACCACAGCACTGACACGGGGGGACTCAGGATGAGGGACCCATGGGGCACTTTCTCTGATCCCTGCCCTGCTCTGTGCGCCCCAGCATCGCTAACCCCGGGCAGGGTCACGGTCTGGGGGCGTCCCGGGCACTTCTTTGGCCCCCACCCTTCGATGCCATTATGTCCCAGCTGTGACAGCCACAGATGTGTCCAGACATGGCCCAAGTCCCCCGGGGCACTCAGACTCATCTGGGTGAGACCCCGGCTCTGGACCATGGCGGGTCACCCGGGAGGCCCCTGTGTGCTGTGGGTCCTGGGTCTGGCTTCCCTTCCTTCATCCCGTGTGCTCGTTGGCCCGGAGGACGGCCCGCCCCGTGAGAACCCGCCCAGCGCAGCTGAGCACAGGGGGAGGCCCATGGTTCCCGCGTGCGAGGGCGCCCGCCTCCGACTTCCCACGCCAGGCCCGGCCTTGACGGGGGCCCCCACAGGAGGTCGCCGGGGCGGGAGCGCTGGCTCCTGCTTCTGGGCGCGGGAGGGGGGATTCATGTCACCCGTCGACAAGGGAGCCCACTTGGTTCTGTGGGGTTTCCCCGAGCTTTCTGATGTCCTGGAGAGGCCGGGACAGATGGCCACGGACTAGGGAGCTGAGCACAGCAGGAACCCGCTCTCCCACATTTTGGGGGTCGGAGGGCTGAGGTCCAGGCGGGGGCAGGGCTGGGCCCCCCCACGAGGGCCTGGGAGGCTCTTCCTCCTGCGGCTGGTGCGGCCACATCACCTGACCCCTGCCTGTCCTCGCATGACCTTCTCACCAGGACTCCCTCAGCCATGACCTCCTCTTCCTAACTACTTGCATCTGTAAAGACCCTATTTCCAGTGAAGGTCCCATTCTGAGGTTCTGGTGGACGTGAATTTGGGGGGACACTATTTACCCCACGACACCTTCCTTGAGGGTGGCTTACAGCCCCCACTCAGTGCGGGTAAATGACTGCGGAGAAACCCTCTTCCCGAACCCCGCGCAGCCCTTCCGTGAATTCTCCGGGGACCGCTGCTCAGCGATGGGGGGGTGCCTGCTGCTTTAATGACCAGATGGCACCCCGGGTCCTGCTCGCACCCCCACACCTTCAGGAAGTGGCTGTCACGTCTCAGTGGTTCAGGGTGGGTCGGGGCCTCCCCACCTGCTCGCCCAGCGAGAAGACCAACCTTTTGCTGCACCAATGATTCCGGCTTTGCTAGTGTTTGAGGGTGACCGATTTTCTTCCCCAAGTATTTTTATGGATCTATTTTTTCATAACTTTACAATCTGGAGGTGCCTGTTGACTCATGCAGTTATAGGGGATGACAGATCCCTGTGCCCTGTTCCCCCACGAAGACGTCTTACAAAACTGCAAGGCGCAGGGACGCAGGCACAGAGGACACGGAGTGTCCCTCCGGCCCCCACCCCCCCCCACCTGGCCCCGGTGACCACGGATGTGGTTTCCTTCTCCAAACTTCTGTCATTTCAGGAACGGTGTGTATGTGAAACCGTACGACCATAACCTTCACGGACCGGCTTTCCCCAACGGGCCCCGATCATCGTGGGGCACCCAGGAGAGGCACCCGGACTGCCGTGCACGTGGCTAGCTCCCTGCAGAGTGGCGGTCCCCCCTGGGGAGGCCGCAGCTCACCTGCGGAAGGTCAAGGTCCCCTGCCCAGAGCGGTGGCGGCGGAAGGTCAATCTGGCCTGATTCCCGTGTTGGGCCCCCACGAGGCAGCCGCCCCAAATCGCGTGCAGACTTTCGTGCAAACACAAGGGTTTGTCTCTGAGATAGAGGCTGAGGGATGGGACTGCAGCTTCAATTTTCAGAGAAGACGCCACGTTATCTTCCAGAGTGGCCGGGCCACCCGCCTTCACACCAGCACCGGACGAGCGCCGCCAACTTGGTTTCATCATTCAGCGTCCAGGCTGTGTTTCATCATTCGGCTGTGCGCGCTTCCCCAATGCCTGGGCGGCGAAGATGCGACTCCCCGCGGTCTTCATTTGGGGGCCCTGGCAGAGCGGTTCTAACGGCCGATCGTGTCCTCCGAGGACGCCAGGCCGCGCCGGTTCTCTGGGGATCCCACGACCAGGGAAGCTCCTGGTGCCGGGGGGTGGGCGCAGGATCCTGCTCAGCCCCCACCATGCCCGGGACCCCCCCGAGGGCAACCCGTTCGGTGTCTTCAGCGTCCAGGCTGAGGAGGCTCCCGGGAGGACCCGCACGGGTGTCTGTGCAGACACAGAGCCCGCGGTCAGGAGTCTGGGGAGACACGGGCCAGCAGCAGCCCGTGTCTATCACGACACAGCGGGCACCTCTGCTCGGGGTCCCCAGAGCCAGGGGGCCGCACACAAGTAAAGGCAGCTTTCAGCTTCCGTCCCTCCGTCTGTCCGTCCTTTTCTGTCCTTCCTTCCTCCCTCCCTCCATCCTTTTCTTCCTTCCTTCCAGTTTATTTATTTAAGTCGACTCTACACCCACTGTGGGGCTTGAACTCACGGCCCCGAGATCAAGAGTCACGTGCTCTTCCAACTGAACCGGCCAGGCGGCCCAGATTCGGATTTTCAAAACATTTTCTATTTAGCAATAAAAAAAACAAAAAACACAAAAAAACGAGGGCGGCTGATACACACACTAGCCTGGGTGGGTCTCCAGGCAGTGAGGCCCAGTGAGAAAAGCCGATCCCCGGAGGTTAGGTGACGTGTGGTTGCATTTACAGAGCAGACCTGAGATGAGGGAACCGTCGGGCCGGAGGACAGATTCACGGTGCTGGGGGGCGGGGGCTGGGCCTGGGCAGGGGGGGCTCCTCGAAGCACTGGAAACGTGGAGTCCTGGAGGGGGGCAGGGGCTCCCGGCCCGCACGTGCGACGACCTCGCACACGCGCACACGCGGGGCCGCAGCAGCAGAGTAAGGCGGTGGGCGCTGCCGTGTGGATGTTCTGGCTGCGATACGGGCCGACCGTCCACCGGGCGCCGCTGACCTGCTGTGACCGCGTGTGAGTCCAAAGTGGCCTCGCATGGTCTCAGGAGAAAGAGCCCTCCAGCCGCGCGGCTTCCGGCCCCTTCCCGCGGACACCCGGTCCCCGTCGGGGCCAGAAAAGGCCTGAGTGTCTGCTCTGGGAACACAGAGCCCACGTGTGGGTTTCCAGGAGGCTCTGATTCAGCAGAAAGCTTCAAAGCAGCCACAAAACATCCAGCTCAGGGAAAACTGCCCGTGGTTGGGCAAATACCTAAATTACTCAGCGCTAAATATAGACGCGTTCAGAGAAGAAACGGGCTGGCCCCGTGGCGTGTTTTCCTTGGAAGGCCCGGGACGCCTGCTGGGCATCCACACTCAGAAGAGTCCACCGGGATCCCAGGACCCCTGCACCCCTGGGCCACCCCCAACCTGGCCTCCCTCTGAAGCCCGGAGCCCCTCAGCATGGCGGGCTTCCTGTGCCAGACACACGTCCCGAAAGGCTCCCTCCGGGCTGGGTTCGCACGGCCCCCGGAGGACGGCTGGGGGATGTGCATGCCCACGAGTGTGTGCACGTATGTGTGTGTGCCGTGGGTGTGCACGTGTGCACAGATGTGTGTGCATGCACGGGCAAGTGGGTGTGCGCGTGCACCGCACCTGTATGCGCGTGCCCGACTGTGCCGAGACGCTGGGACCAGACGCCGGTTGCGTCACCGCCGTGCACGCAGCAGACTCAGCCTTGTCCTGGAGGGGGTCATAGCCAGTCACTGACTCATGGCCCAGCCAGTAGCCCCGACACAACAGGCGGTGGCGCTGAGTCAGCCCCGGCACATTCCTCGCTGGGTGCTGGTCCACAAGTAGCACGCGACGGCGCCCACGGGTCTGGGGCTGTCTGTCCTGGCCCTGCAAGGTGCCCAGGCCGCAGCTCGGGGGATGCCCCACCCCTGCCGGGAAGCCCTGCCGAGCCTAAGGGGCTCCTGCAGGAGAACCTCACGTGGGCATGTGTGACAGGAAAGACAGCGGAGGTCCCCGCCCGGGGGTACGTTGGGAGGCTGCGGCATCACGACTGGGGGGGCAGTCACCCCTGGAAGGAACAGGTCTGCCCTTACACACCAGGCTCCAGGGCCCATAGGGTCAATCAAATCATGGGGAGGGGCAGCGTGTCTTCCACGGTGGGCTGAGGACGCGGCCACATGGGGAAACACAACGGCATCTAACGGGGCGTCCCTGACCCCCACCCGCCACCCCTCGGTGCCAGGAGTACCCCCGGTCCAGAAGGCCGCAGATACCCCCAGACATCGTCCCGTGTCCCCAGGGAGCAGAGCCGGCCTGGCGTGAGAACCACCGACTAGCTCAGACTTCTATTTCACACCCAAAGAGGGTCCTTACAAAGAGCCACAGAATCAGCAAGAAAACACACAGATCAGTAAAGCTGTGCCGGGTACTTAGCCTCAATCCTGGACACGTTAGGTTCTAGCAACTGAAGCAACAGAATGAACGGGGAAGATCAGCAGCTCTCCTCTTCTGGAAATGTGTAGAACGTCACGACAAGGGCTAACCGGACTGGAAACCAAGACCACCACCGACCCGGCAAAGGCCACGGCGCGGGCAGCCCCGTAATGCGTTAATCACACGCGGGCCGGGCCCCCCTGAGATGCGGCACGAGGGCTCACGGAAGCAATTCAGGTAAGAAGTGATCTAACCGGTAAAAGCCAAGTGAACAGAACGGCTCCCGAGCAAGAGGGCGGCAAGTGGACGGCACCGTGAGCTGCCCGTTACTACCCACGCGCCGGGGAGGCCGGGGGAAGGCGCCCCCTGACAGGCTCATTCCACACTCCCGGGCCCTGGAACCCCGTCTCCGCCTCGAAGACCGGACACCAGGAACCCCGGGGACGCCCCCTCAACTCCTCCACTTGGGCCTTCGTCCCCGGGGGGAAATCACAAGAAATAAAACACCGTAGATGGACAGGTGAGGACAACCGTGGGATTTGTATCGCGAAAGCTCAGGAGGAAACCGCAGTCTGGTCCTGCGATGGGGCAGCGGCAACTCCAACGGGAGGGTTCCCAGGCGGAGCACTCGCGGCTGCACCAACGCTGCACAGAGAGGCGGGCACCCACGGCGCGGGCGGACAGGAGACAGACGAGGCGCCAAGGGCCCAGTGTTCGGTCGTCCACTGCTGTGTCGATACGCGTGGATACGGGGCGCCTGGGGGGCTCGGTGGGTTAAGCCTCTGCCTTCAGCTCGGGTCATGGTCTCGGGGTCCTGGGATCGAGCCCCACATCGGGCTCTCTGCTCGGCGGGGAGCCTGCTTCCTCCTCTCTCTGCCTGCTTGTGGTCTGTCTCTGTCAAACAAGTAAAATCTTAAAAAAAAAAAAAAAAGATATGCATGCATAAAGGCAGACAGGGAACCCCAAAGTGACAATTTTAAGTAGGCTCTGTGCCCAACATGGGACTCGGATCGATGACCCCGGGATCGAAAGTCGCACGCTCCACCCACCGAGCCCGTCGGCGCCCCTCAGAGTGACGACTTCGTCAGCGATTACTTTCATGACTTCCTCCAGTGAAGTGTTTCCGGTTCAGGGACAATCTGCAAACGGTGAAACCTGTCCTTTGGGGCACACAGTCAATGAGGTTTCACACACATCCCATCAGGCAGCCGGATCCAGGCTCTGTCACCCTGAGATGCGCCCTGCTCCCTGTTTGCAGCCAGCGCCTGCGGCCCCGAGCCGGGAGTCTGCAAACACAGGCCCGCGAGCCCGTCTGGCCTTGCTCCCTCGGCCGATGGCCTGGTGGGCCGCTGCATCGTGGGGCCCGCGGGCACGCTGCTCCTGTTCGGGGCTGTGTAGGAGCCCATAGCCCACCTGGGACACAGCGGGGCCTGTTGGCCGTTTCGCCAACCGGGCCACGTCGGGGCGCAGGAGACCGTGAAGAATGCCGGGCGTCATGCCCAGGGTCCGTGGCAGCCCCCGTTCCCGGTGCTCCTGGGGGAACCCCGGGCGTGGGAGTCCGGCGGCTCTGGCAGGTGTCCGTGTAACTCTACAAGTTAAATCTTTTCCAAACAGTTTCCAAAGTCACTGCACTCGTTTGCACTCGGAGATGATCCGGCAGGGACTGCAAAAATAGTATAGCCCCGTGTGCCCTTCTCCCCCCGACGGTGCCGTCCCACGCGACCACGGGACATCAGGACATCAGGAGGCGGAGACGCTGAGGCTGCCCAACGCCGTGCATGAGCTGCCCCTTGAACTCATCCAACCACACTTTCCAGGGTGGTGAGGCTGCAGGTGCCGGAGAGGAGCAAAGTGCAAGGGGGAGCCGAGCTGAAGGTGGCAGACCTGAAAGCTGCACAGACCTCAAAGCTGTGTGGCTTTGGGAAAGTTACCTCCCCTCTCTGAGCTCCAGCGAACTCTGCAGTGCTCAGAGTGTCAGGACCTCCCCAGGCTGGGCCCGGCACACCTCTAGGTCCCTAAGTTCCAGTGCCAAGGAACAGGGGTGCCCAGAGGCCGGAAGCCACGGAGGAGACCCTCTCGGAGGCACCTGCACAGTTACTAACTGTAAACACAGCTGCTAGAGATGGAAGCAAAGACAGGGCGTCCTGCACAGCCCACGCCCAGCAGAGGTGGCAGGGCCGGTTTGCTGTAAGTTATTGAGAGATCCCGCTCCCCACGGAGCTGATGCCCCGCAGAGGCCGCGCCCCTCAGATGCCCAGGGGCCGGGTGGGACAGGTGTGAGCGTGATCAGAGGCACTCTGGCCCCTGGGGACCCTCCTGCTGAGCCCCCATGGCTGTCAGGGCTCAGGGAGAAATGGGACTGATCTCCTGGCACCTCATTCCGAGGACAAAGGGAGCCGCCAGCTCCTGAAGGTGCAACAGGCGTGTCTCGAAGTGGGTTCACGTGCCAGCTCTGCCCTGACCTGGGTCTTAGCTTCCTCCACTGGAGAATAAGACAGATGTTAAAAGCTGAGAAGGGAATCTCTGTCACCCACTGGTTCTAAGATCCAGATGATCCACGCTCATGGCTTCTGCCGACTAAGTCCCTGGGACTTTGAGCACAGTCCTCTGTCTGCCGGTTTTGGCTCACACGACAGCGAACGCGAACGTGGACAGGCTCGCCTGCTGCGGGCAACCAGGAAGCTGGATAGAACACAGGCGCATGTGCTTGAGGGCGCTGGAGGGTTATCAGCAAAGAATTTATAGCTAAGGTCTAGGGGAGGCGGGAAGCCCGGGAGTCTGGCTTTTGGGGTAACTTTCCTAGGATGGAAGGTTTGCTAAGAGGCCGAGGGGGGCTTCCATCAGCTGGCAAGGCTGACGATGCAGAGACTGACATCCAGGGCCCTCCGAAGGGCGAGCCATGTGGCGATGCAGGGCAACACGGCAGACGCCGCGTGGGGTCTTCTTGAGTGAATGGCAGCATCTGACTAGACTGCATTTTAGAGAGAATTTAATTTTTCTGTCACTTTACCATGGGTGACATTACCTTAGCTTTTCCCAAATAATCATGCAAAATTATGGGGTCCCCATGATCATCACACACACAGAGGGATATGGGTACACCCTTAAGGCGACTGCAGCGGAGTGCCACATAAACTCAGACCTCGAACCGGACGGAGGCGACCCCAGGTTGCGGGCAGCCCTAAACGCCGGGCATGAGTAAAAGGACAGCTTCTCTGGTGGAAAACGACATCATCTTAGGATTCAAATTATCTCCACAAACAAGTCGGCAAGCACAGCGTCTAGCTCACGGCTAGTAATAACCAGGCGTACAAGGAGGTAAGAGCCCACAAACAAAACCCAAGAGGAATAACAGGCAAGACGAACAGCTCAGAGGGGCTCCCGACCCTGGAGCTGGCAGACGCTTTACAATAATTGTGTTAATTACGTCCAAGGAGATAAACAGGCGAGACCGGAATTTCAGCAGCCCTGGACACTACAGGGAAACCGGCAGACATGGGCATAGCGCCAACGTCTAAAGCCCAAGAAGTCAGTGGAGAGAATGGCATCATTAAAGACAGCTAAGGAGAAAGCTGGTGAGCTGGAGAACAGTTCAGGGAACACCCAGAGCGAAGCACGGAGACGCAGAGGGAAAAGAAAGACGGAAAGGAAGGCGAAAGAGAAGAAAGGCGTAGCACACGTGCGCTCGGGGCCCGGGAAGAAGAGGGAGGACGGAGCAGGAGTCATCCCTGAAGTGACAACAAGAGATGGTTTCTCCAAACTGAGGATTCAACAAAATACTACTTTCAGCCACAGATTCAAGAGGTCCTAGAACCTCGGGCAGGACAGACGTCTTAGGCACTGACCGAGAAATAGCCAGGAAGCCCACGAAAACGTGCTCCCTGATGAGTCGCCAGGGAGACACGAATGGACACTGTGATGGGCGGCTGCTTCACGAGCACTGGGGGCGAAAGCGGAAAAGACTGGCCACTGTAAATACTGGGGACGGCGTGGAAATGCTGGGAGTTTCACACGTCCCTGCAGGGAGCATGGAACGGTACGAGCCCTTTGGGAAATGGGTCGGCGGTTTCTTAAAGGATTAAAGACACATCTCACCTGTGACCCAGCCATTCTGCTCTCAGGGACCTCCCGAAGACAAACAGAAGGAGACGGACTTCCGCCGAAGGACTTGTACGGGACGGTCCCGCGTCCTGACTTGCGAAGAGAGCTCAAGGTCACTCACGGTCACTCACTGTCCTCTGCCAGGAGCTCTTCCCCCAGCATCTCTCCTGCTGTTATGGCCTGAAGGGTTCCCCCTAAATTCAGGTAGAGATCCCAAGTCCCGAGGGGGCAGCGTCAGGAGGAGGGGCCCTCCTGAATGGGATCAGTGCCCTTAGGAGGGGCTGAAGAGCCTAGAATTCTCTTCTTCCGCCATCTGACCCCACTCTGGTGTGGGTGCTATGTGCCCGGGGGCATCAGTACTCCTGCCTGCCCGCCTGTCCCAAGGGCTCCAGTTCCTTGCGCGTGCGGTCCGTGTCTTCCTCCGAAATACCTTCTGCTGTGGCCCCCTGAATCACCTATCTAGGAGAAATCTCACCGTACGACTTCTCTGCCGAAAACCATCCCCACGCAAAATTTTAGAGAAACAGGACGTGTCACATGTGGACTCACACCCCGCGTGGCCTTCTGTGTTTGGTTCCCTCCCTGAGTGTCATGGGCTCGGGGTCTGTCCCTGGGGCGGCGCATGGGGGCCCCTCGCTCCTGCTGGCGGCCGACGGACGCTCCTTCACAAGTGCGGAGCCACGTTTTTAAGCAAAGGTTTTTTACAGGGACAAGAAGAAACAGGAAAGACCTCATCTGGCTGCTGTCGAAACCCAAGCCCGTGCTGTGTTCCTGATCAGAACTAAAACCAATCAACGGCTTGCCAGACCTCCAGCACGACATGGAAGATTCGTGGTTTTGGAGGCTGGAAGATGTTTGCACCTAAAAGCCTTCCTGAGACCACGTGACCAGTGGAGGTTGGACCACGGCTCGAATGTAATTGCCAAACTAGGATTCACAGGGAGACGAGCCCCAGGGGCTGTCCAGCCACATCCCGCCGCACTGCCCTGTCCCCCGCCGTGCCTGTTCCCCCTACCCCCAGAGCCAAGCTTCAAGGTTGGGGCCAGAGTGGACTTTGACTCCTCCATGGCCCTGTGTACTTGGCAGATGCCTTGGGGAGTAGGACCTACGGTGCTCCTGGGTCTCAGGGTCTACAAGTCGGGGTGCTCAGCACCCACACTGGTCCAGGAGCCTCAAGACCACTTCTTCCTTTGCAGAAGGACAGGCCACTGCCTGTGCTACAGATGTCGGGGGCCCTGGGGTGCTGGGGGGCTCCAAGAGAACCCCGAGTGGGCATTAATGACAAAATGTCTTAGCTTTGTGCTTCCCGTCCAGCGACGTGTAGGCGAAGCCGAGACTCTGAGTCCTGGGAATGTTCCCACGGAGGAGAGCACGCTCCCCTGCCAGCTTCCCACAGCGCTGCCGGGGGAGTTGGAGAAATCCCTGCGGTCCTTGGAAGGCCTGTCGCCTCGGCACCCCAGGGAGGACCCCTGAGAGGGCTTCCCAGGATCGGATTTCTGCCTCCCCGGCTCCCCGACGTGGCTGGGTGGGCTGCGGCTTCTGTCTCGGTGAGTCAGACGGAGGAGCGGGTGCTCTGAGAGGTCACTGGGGCCCTGCGTCGCGCCAGGGTGCTCAGCAGGACTGTGTCTGGACCGCCCACAGGGGGATGCATGGCAAGCAGGGACCCGAGACCCCCCCTCGCCCCACGAGGGTGCACAGGCCGGACCTCAGAGCGGTGGTGGGCAAAGCCAAGGCGCAGACGGGGGCCCTGCGGGGCTCCCCTGTCTTCCAGGCATGTGCCCCCCGGGCTGCTGTCCCCTCCAGGGAGAGGGTGCAGCCCCTCGGCTCAGCCCGGGTGCTGACTCCGCCCCTGGAGGTGTTTTCCCGCTGCACAGGAAGCAAAGACAGCCAGACAAAAATGCCTGCGATCCGTCCGAATTCCACACATAGCTCTCATAGCTGGGAAGAGCGCCACTCCCAGCCTGCTCCTGGAGCCGGCACCCCAGCGGCGGGCTGCTCCTTACCAGAAGAGGAAGAATGCTGTGCCAGTGGAGGCTTGAGAGTTGGCGGGCTGGGCTGCGTAGCAGGAGAAGAATGTGAAAAATGGGCCTGGCGGGGCATCGGCGGGAGGGAAGGGCCTTCGAGGAGAGGCTCGGGGCTCTGGGTTCTGGTGGCCTGAAGGGTCCTTCCTAGCCGCCCCCCGCCACACCCTGTTTAAAAGGAGGGAGGTCAGGGAGAAGGTCTGGGCTGCGGGAGACCGTGTTTCTGCGCCCAGGGGGCGCGGGCTTCCGAGAGCCGCCTGCAGGCCGACACGGGGCACGCGGGGCTGGCTGGCCGGTGGGAGGCAGCTGGCGGGGTCTCGTGTGGGCAATTCCAGGCTCTGAAGGTTCCCTGACCGCCCTGGGGCCCCTCAGGGTGGCCTGCTCACATCTCTCCTGCAAGGCGAATTCCCAGGATGGCAGCGGGCCCGAGGCTAACTCCCACGCTGGGGAAACAAGCTGGGCGCCGATGGCTCGGGAAGGCGAGGTGGGTGGGGCTCAGGGCTCCGTCCTCCCAGGAACCCACCGCTCAACCCTCCCGTGTCTCCCACACAGACACACCTTCTGCAGGCAGCAGGGGCCGCAGACCTGGGACAAGATGCGTTAACCTCAGACAGCCCAACCTCAGACAGGGAGTGCTCCCCGGGGAGTGCTCACCCGGGGCTGCTTCCGTCACCGCAGCTCTGGGCAGCCCTCCTCAGAGCCAGGGGCTGTGGGCCTGTTGGAGAGATGAAACAGGTGTGGGGGGCATCCCTTCATGATGACCCCCAGTGACCACGTAGGAGCCAAGGGCCTTCAGTGTGGCTGGGAGCCGGCCAGATGACCCAGCCTCGCTCCAGGGAAAGGCCCTGCCATGTGGCAGCAGAGGCTTCAAGAGGGGGAGATCGCCCTTGGTGGGCCTGATTTAATTAGGGGAGCCCTTAAAAGGGAGGAGAAACTATTCCCTCTTTAAGATTTTATTTATTTATTTGTGAGAGAGTGCGCGTGCGCGCGAGAGCTCACATCGGGGGCAGCGGCAGGCAGAAGGAGAAGCAGGGAGCCCGATGTAGGACTCGATCCCAGAATCCTGGGATCGTGACCCTAGCCGAAGGCAGATGCTTCACGGACGGAGCCAGCCCAGGAGAAACTATTTGAAGCTTGAAAGGGATTTGGCGCAGAGATCCGTGTTGCCGGCTTCGAAGACGGAGACCCTGGGGCACCGAATGGGGGCGGCCGCAACGAGCTGACAACCAGCAAGCAGTGGGGACTCCGGTCCTGCAGGTGCGCAGGCCTGAATTCTGGAGCACTGTGAATGGGCACAGAAGACCTCAGGCTCCAGAGGACGCATTCTGACTTCGGCCCGGTGAGACTCCGAGCCAGGAAACCAGCCACACCGGGCCCGATCTCTGACTTCCAGACCTGGGAGCCAACTTACTGGGGAGTTTGTCATGCAGTGCAGAGCTGGTCCACAGGCCGGAGCAAGGCCGGAACAGGCTGGCTTCGTTCTAGCACGCTCTGTGCACAACGTGGACCGGGACGGTCCCAGCGGGCATCCGCTACGGACCGCTGAGCGAGGACGCAAGCTCGGCGTGCTGCGATCGTGACTCCCGCCAGTCTTCTCCTTCCCCGTCGGGAGATGCAGGCCAGGAGCGGTTTCCCACAGCGTCCGTCAGCGGCCCCAGCCTCCCGCGCGGCTCTGGTACCCAGGGGCACCAGCACGCCTTCCTCTCATCCCCGGACGGGCCAGGCCTGGAGATGTCCAGCTCGGAGAGCCTGGAGCAGGGGAGTCAGAGCCCCTGGAAGGCCGGCTGGGATGGGGTGGGGGCCCGTGGGGCTCCAGAGGCTGGGAGGGCAGGGGGCAGGCGGCACAGTGACCCCTCATCTTCAGGGAGATCAGAAACAGCTTCAAAGTCTGCTTTAAAACCTCCGGAACCAGCAATTTTACAGCTCAGAGTTTCTGAACTTGTCTCTCCCGGGGACAGACAGGGAGACTCCTGCCCGTGCCAACCGTTAAATGGGAAGAAAAAACCCAAACCCAGGAGACATGAACCTGTAGCCAGATCCTGGGGGAAGCGGGGTGCGGGAACAACGCCGGCTCCGCCCCCCGTGCCAGGAGAGGACGGTTCCTGGGCACATCGAGTGCAGGAGAGACAGGTATTGATGTCGACAAGGGAAGAAATCCCAAGCCAAAACAGAGGGAGACAGAAGAGGGGAGAGGGCGGCGCCCTGCCCTTGGTCAAGGCCCACGCGGCATGAGGCCCAGAACAGGGACCCTCAGCCAGGTGTGACTGTGCCCCAGGGGCCATGGCGCGGTGTCCAGGGACGTCTGTGGTCCTCACAACGGGGGTGCTCCTGGCACTAGGGGGTGGGGGCAGGGTTGCTGCTGACCCCCCCCAGCCCCAGTGCTTGGGACGCCCCCGCAGAGAGTGACCTCCCAGATTGTGAGCAGCGTCGGGGGCAGGCGGGAGAGAGCCTAGGTGGGACTCTGGAGAAATGTGCCCACAGAGAGGACAGCACGGTCTGGACATCAGGTGAGAAACTCAGAGGGAGGGGCAAGTGCCTCCAGGAGTCCCCAGATGCTGGGCTGGGGTCAGCCCCCGGCCCCCAGCAGGGTCATGCCACAGCGGGGATCTCCGGAGCGCCCCGCCAGCCGTGCTGGCATTTGGACTTCAGTACTGGGCAGACGCAGCGCCTCTCTGACCCCTGATCCCGGCCTCCGCCGCCCACCTCTGAGGCCCCTCTGAGGCTCCAAGCACTGGGTCCCCCCACCCTGCCTGCGGCTTCTCCAGGGTCACGCTCAGCCCGGCCGGGTGTGGGGCGGGCCGGCCACGTGAGGGCCTCCTCTGAGCCTTTGCGCATCCGTGACCTTTCGGTGGGGTAGGGGGCGGGGAAGCTGCAGTCGGGATTTCGCTAGGTAGACGTTTCCCAAGGGAAGCCACGGACCCCTTGGGAAACAGCGTCTCGTGACTCTCCCTGTCAGCCTGGTCCCTTTGTGTGTGGGCTAAATCGGTCCCCGGGGCAGCTATATTTAGAAAGGGCTGGGGACTCGGGGATGAATGAGGTCCCCACAAGCGAGGGGAAAACAGCGCTGCAGGGCACGCCGGTGCCGCCCGGGGCTGCGGGCGCGGAGCCCAAGAATGAGCCGGCTCGTGGGCGCGGGCGGTGACGGAGGCTGGCGCTGTGGCTAGTGCGGGAGCGGAGGAGAAGGCTCCCTCTGTCACCGGGGGGTGACTGCAGTCATGTGAGGGTTTGCAAGCCGGGCGGGCTGGGCCGGGACACCGGGCGCTCCTGCTCTTGGCTTCCGAGCACTGAGGAAATGCCGTCACCCAGGCCCCGTGAGGGGCAGGAAGGCCGGGGAGGGGGTAGGGCAGACCCAGCCTTCCCACCTTGGTTCAGGCAGGTCCTTCTCCCCCTGCGCCCGAGGAACTCCTACGTCGCCAACAAAGCCCTGCGAACGTCATCCCCTCTGAGAAGGTGCACAGCCGATCTGGCCCGGACCCCTTCTCGGGGCGTCCACAGCCCCATGGACGTTCCGTGGGCCCTTTGTGCGTCCCCTGTGGTCACTGACAAAGGACCACCAACCTGGTGGCTTAAAACCACACACATGTACTATCTGACGATTTTGGAGAAATAGGAATGACCTCCCAGGGCTAAAACCCTGGCGCAGGCAGGGCTGGTCCCTCCAGGACCCCAGGGAGACCCGGCTCCTGCCCTTGCCTGCCCCACAGCCGCCCCCCCATCCTCCCCGCCGGCAGCGCAGGGTCTGCCCGTCTCTGAGACCCCTGCCCTCTGCCTCCTTCTCGTGACGACCTTGTGGGAATGCCGGGCCTCCCGGGAACCCAGGGTCACCCCCACCTCAGGGGCTGTGACTTGCTCCCCCCTTCAAGGTGCCCTGTGCCATGGCAGACATCATATTCATAGGTTCCCGGGACCAAGATGGGGGCTCCTGGGCACCTCAACTCCTGTCCACTCTGCAGAAGAGGGTGGTCTGTCCAGGCACGCGCAGGGGAGGACGGGCCTCGGACCGGGGCCATCTGTTGCGGGCCCTTGCTCTCGGCTGCTGGGCCGCTGGCCAGCACACCATGTCACACAGTGTCCATGAAGTCCCCAGGGATGTCCCACCCCACCTCTTGCTGTGGCTGGGAAGTCCGGGACAAAGCAGACCCAGGGGGCCTCTTCCTAAGCTGTCACAAGGGGCATTTTCACCTTAACAGTGAAGAACAGGGACGCGTGACCCTCTAAGGGCGAGACTGAAGAGTATGGGGCATGCAGGGTCTGCAGTGGGGTGTCGCCGGGGTGACTCTGTGGTCATCACAAGTGGGGGACTCCTGGCATGGAGGGGTGGGGCCGGGGACGCTGCTCAGCACTCCCAGTGCCTGGAAGGCCCTGCAAGGAGGGCCCCAGCCCCGGGGCCGCGGTGCCGGCGAGGAGACCCTGGCCTGGGGATTTTCACCCCACAAGGCAGGTCTCCCATGAAACCTGTGTGCTATGCTGGTCCCACTTGAGTCAAAGGAGTGTGGCTCCCGGCACGTGTTCCCGGCGCGCACCATGAACTCTCGGTGTCCAGGCAGGCCAGAACTCTGGAGGGGCCCCAGATGTCCACGCGGTGCAGACCGGAGGGTCTGGGGGGGCCTCTCTCTGCACCACAGCAAAGCTCCGGGATGTCTGTGTAGAGCCCCCTCGCCGAGTGCTAACCCACATGGGTCCGGATGGATGCGCGGCCCCAAACACAGTAAAGGGACAGAGAAGTGAGAGGCACAGCCTGGGATGCCATTTGCAGCCCGTGTGGGCACAGGGGAGGGCTTCGCGAGGCCTCGGCCACGGGGCTGCTGGACCACACGCTTGTCGGGGGATGGGGGCCACGGACCGGGAGCACGGAGCCGCGTCAGGCCTGTGGTGCTAGGAGTGCGGTTTCGGTGTCATGTACGAAACCTTCAGAGGGGACAACACCACGGCAGCCCTGGGCCCCAGCGACTGGAGGGAGGGATCGGGCGGCCTGGGTGCCCATGGGTGGCCGTGGCTGGCTGCGGGGTGCTGGGTGCCAACGCCGGGTTTGTGGGAAACCTCTTCTGGGAGTGAGTTAATCTCCACTCCCAGTGGCCTCTGCCCCAAGATGAGGTTTCGATGACCCGTGCGGAATTTCTAACAATGAGATCAAGTGTCTGGTTCTGCTCACGCTGACATCCCCTTTCTCAACCGTCCAAATTCCATTACGCCTTTTCTTGCTACGGCAGGAAGGCAGCCAAGCCCGGGGCTGCCCGGGCCGCGCCGAGTCTCCTGGGACTCCGGCTGGAGGGGGAACCGTGGCTGCCGGGGCAGAGTCTCCGCAGGACCCAAGACGGACGGCGCGCAGGACTCGGGAGCGGGACCTTGCGGGGTCTGCGGGGGACCTCTGTACGGCGGCCAGCGTGTTCTCGGGTGGAGACTCCTGCACGTCGGTCCCGCCCCACCCCTGCGAGCTCCTCCTTGCTGGCGTGGCCAGGTACGGCTATGTTTAGGAAGCCCAGGATGGATGGAGCGGTGGAAGAGCCCCGGGAGCCGATGACAGCCCCGGTGACGGGCAGCAGGCACCCCAGCACACCACCCCACAGCTGCAAGGGAATGAGCTCGCCAGCACCCGGGGGGCCTCAGGGGCAGGGTCTCCCCTTCTCCAGTGAGGCTGCAAGCAGACACCTGCACGGTGGGCCTGGGGGACCCGGGAGAGACAACTCGGCCAGGTTGCACCCAGATTCCTGACCCCCGAGACCGTGGGAGAACACACGGGTGGAGACAGAGTCATGTGTCCCGCAGCGTCACTAGCAAAGACAGCAGAGGGGTGACTAGAGATCCTGGAGACAACCCAGGCCTGCAGGAGGCGGTGGGAAGACAGCCTGATGTGCCTGTCAGGACGTCCCCCACTCGGTCCCGTGATGTCACACCAACTGTGCCTTCTACTCCTAAAATGAACCTACCTGACTACACAAATATCTACACAGAATACAAAAAGAATGCAAAATAATCCTAACGTCGCCCTCCTGACCCCAAGATCCCTGACGAAAATCACTCTCGGAAGGAACGGTTCTGCGTCCTGTTTGGGGGAGCAAGCCCGGGGCCACCCAGCAGGCGAGGGACACAGCCAGGAGGGAGCCCTGCCGAGCCCGAGAAGGAACCACGCCAGCCAATGCCGAGGTCCGCTGGTCAATCAGTTCCAGGCCAAAGAGCCACCTGAAACGAACATTTGTCACCGGGCCCGGCTCTTCGCTGCCCGGAATGACAGCGGACCTCCCTGTGAGCAGCGGAGGTGCCCAGCGGTCCGGGACTCCCCGGCCGTCAGACTGCTCGCCGGCCCCAGTCCTGCTCGTCCGCTGCTGCACACGGGCCCGGGGCTCCTGCCTACGCCCACGCGGGTCCCCTGCCCGCACCGGAGGGAGCCAGGATCCCGTTCTGTGCGTGAGCGCTCACACCTGCCGTTCCAGGTGTTTGGGAAGACCTGTCCGCTGCGCCATCGGCCTAGGCACGGGGTGCGGGCGCGCGAGACAGCCCCTGCTTCCTGCAGCGGACACCCTCCGCGGCACGCTGGGCCTGCTGGGTCTTCCCCGTCCCCTCCGCACACCCCCTCCCCACACCACTCACCACTTAAAATACACAATTCTGTGCTTTTTGGTATATTACATTGTTGGTTTTTAAAGTGCAAACATATGGTAAAATGTCTACGTAACAGAACACCTGTTTTAACCATTTTTTAAAATTAAGTAGGCTCAAAACAAAAAAAATTAAGTAGGCTCCACATCCAATGTGGGGCTCGAACTCATGACCCCGAGATCAAGAGTCGTGTGCTCTACTGACCGAGCCGGCGGGGGGCCGCTGTTTTGACCATTTTCAAGTGTGCCGTTCAGTGGGATTAAATATAGTCACCGTGTTGTGCAACCAGCACACTCCGCCGAGTTCCAGAACATTCCATCCCAACAGCAACCCTGTCCCCAATACTTGTCCTCCCCCGGCCCCCACGAGCCCCCTTCCCATCCATGGAGGAGCCTGGTCTGGGCGGGTCACACGCATGGACTCACACAGGTGTGACACTCCCACGGTCTCAGGGTCCGTCCCGGGGCGGCGCGTGGGGGCCCCGGGGCACTGAGGGGCCGTGCAGCTGGGCAAGGGGCCGTGCAGCCTGGGAGGCCAGGAGCCAGCCACCTTCCCACGTCTGCACGGCTGGGCCACGGACGCCCGGGGTGTGTGGTCAAGCATTATTCTGGGTGATCCCGGGAGCTGTTTCTGGATGCGACTGACCTCTAAACCGGGGGCTTTGTGAAGACAGGAGGACGCTCTCCGGGCCACGACCTGACTTCCCACTTTGAGGACCGAGGACGGGAAGCCCAAGGGAACCCCGACGCCAGCAGGAGGAGGGGAGAGACAGACGCGGAGCGGAGAGAGACGGAACAGACTAGAAGCACCGCGCGAGCGTCCGCGACAGCCGGAGCCGGTTCCCTGAAGAGACGGACGGCGCCGTGACCCGCCCGCGGCCCGACGCCGAGCAGCAGAGACGAGGCGCACATCACAGGAGGGGAGACGAGGGCCACGTCCCCATCAGTCGCCTGGAGCTGGAAGGGGCTCAGGGGGCCGCGGGGGGGACACCAGCGCGACCAACGCCGGCGCAGGCAGCAGCTGAGCCAGCGGGAAGCGCACCTGTACAGCCCCGGGTCGTGCGTGCTTAGACCCAGGCCTCGCTGCATCTCTGCAACATTCTTGGGAAGCTGGGGGTGTCGTTTCCGTGGCAGAGATGAAAGGAATCCTCCGAGTGGGACGGAGCCGGGAGAGGCCGGCCTGGGGTCCCCACGCGGGTTTCCTGGCTGCCGGCCCGGAGCTCCTTCCACCGCGACGCGACGCCCTGTGTGTCCTGCGCGCACCGAGCACTGTGGGCGCTTGGTCCTTTTCTACAAAACAACAGATTCCTAACTCATGAAGTAAGGTAGAAGGCTACATACCTTCTCCAGTTTTTCCAAAGAGCACTGCTTTCCCCCAAAAGAGAAGGGAGACAGACAGAGAGGAGCCTGGTTCAGGGGTTTCGACTTAACCATCTCCCGCTTTTCTGGGGGAAATACTTCGCTGTCGCCAAAACCTGTGGCGTGTGAACGGAACCGGCCACGTCCTCCAGAGAGGCCGGGCTGGGGGTTCTGGAGAGTCTGCTTTACTCTTTACAACCGAGCCCGTGGGGAGAGACACCCGTGTTTCCCGGGGGCAGGGCGGGGGCACTGAGCGTTCCTCTGGGACCCTCACTACTCCATTCCGGAGCACGAGGGACGCACCAGTATCAGAAAAACAAAACTCTCAGGAACCGAGCCTTGAAACGTCACACTTGGTGTTTTTCCATGTCTGGTTTTCTACTTTGCTGGAAGCCACGTGCCGGGACCGAAGAGGGAGAGGTGGAAAATGCAGACTCCGGACGAACCGATTAACCCCGGGGGGGAGGAGGTGACAGGTACCCGGGCACAGGAAGGCACGGGATCTGAGGCTGGCCGCCGAGGGCCAGCGGGCCAACAGGAAGGTCAGGAAGTCCCGGGATCACACTGGTGGGGGGGGCGCACTTTGGAGCTGTTGTTTTCCAGGGAGCGGGACCCCTGCTCCGGGTAGAAGCCTGGGCAGAGCTCAGTCTCCCTCTGGTACCGGACACCGACAGCAGGACCGTCCCTGGGGGCCACTGTGTCCAGCTGTCGGGGTTAGCCCGAGACTGAGAGCCAAGCTACAACCCTGTGTTGCCCCTGCTGCCCCAAGAATGCACCACTGGGGGGGCCCCCCTTTCCTGCTTCCCAGCAAGCATGGCCACGAGGGAGAGGTGAGTATCCCGCCCAGCTGCATGGCTGTGGCCAGCACCGGCCTCCTGTGTGTGTCTGAGGAAGCTCTAGGCTACGGAGGCCAGGCAGATGCCTTGGTCTGGCTCCCCCAGGGGACCCTGTAACTGCCGGGACCACCACAACTAGAAAAGCTGGCAGCTAGATCCTCAAGTTTGGGGTGAGGGGCATGGCGCCGGTCCTTGGGGGCTGACTCTGCTGTGGGCTTGCCCTGGGGGGGTCAGCAGAAGCCCCTGGCCCTGGGCTACCGCAGGCCATGCTCTTTCCCTCCCGCCCCCACGATCTCCCAGGCTCTTGAGAGCTGGCCCCTTCCTCTGCAAACATTATTAGCTCTTTCCACAAACCAACAGGGTTTTTTCCACTTACACAAAGGGTCGTGCCGCCGCTGCCACTCCCGGGCCACACGGGCCTTTCTCCACCGCCCTGGGCTCCGGGGGCTAGCATCACAGGCTGGGGGTGGGGAGCTGACACCGGGTGGAAACCTCCTTCCCCATGGCCCAGTGCGGGAGGCCCCAGCGTGTCAGACCCAGGGAGGAGGCGGCTGGGTGGTTCTCTCCAAAGCAGGGCTCTCCCAAGGCCTCCTGGGGGGTCCTGGGCAGCATCCCTGGCCCCCATCCACTCCATGCCAAGAGCACTCGCTGGAGCCGAAACAACCAAAAATGCCCCCAGGCGTCACCAGTGTCCCCTGGGGAGCAGACTCTCTCCCAGGTGAGACCCCCTGGGTCAGGAGGTTCCACGGACCCCCAGGAGACTGCGTTCTGCAGCCATCGGGCTCCTGAGGTCCTGGGACACTGCACACGCTCCCCGACACTCGAGTGGGGGTGACTCACAGACGCTGGGGTCCCCCTGGTTTGTACCCTCTGACTCCAGGGATTTACCTCGGTGTCCAGCGTGAGCAGGGACCAGACTTCACTGCTCTTCCAGGTAATGCGGGGTCTCCCTCGTGGCCCAACGTGTGGAGCCGGGTCACTCTCGGCAGGGGCAGCCCGGGCACCGTGGGCGCTGAGCAGCATCGCAGCCCCACCCCCTCGATGCCGAGAACACCCCCCATTGCGATGGCCACAGACGTCCCCAGACATGGCCCGGTGCCCCACGGGGGCAGAACCAGCCCTGGTGAGACCCCTGTCTTAAGGGAGGGGCTGAGTGAGAGCCACAAGGGGAGACGGAGCCTCCGCCGGCCGGGCTGGACACAGTGGGGGCAGGAGGCAGCACTGGGGGTGGGGTCCTCCGGGGGGGCCCTCCCAGCGGGCCAGGCCTCAGGCACATCTGCGCTGGGCACCGCCCTGTTCACACAGTCCTTTCTCGACTTTGCCTAACTGCTAAAATCCACGTGTAACCGCAGCGATTCGGCGGGGGCGGGGCGTGGCTTCCGGTCATCGTCCGACACCTGCAGGGCAGGGACAAATCTGTCGCTGACCCGTTCCCAGCCGAGGTGGGACGACGAGGCGCTCAGCTCGGGCCACGACCCCTGAGGTCCCTCTCCATCCCCAGTGCGGGGGTGTCTGCATTTTGGGCTGCCGGTGGCTGCGTCCGCCCGAGGGCACAGCGGCGGGGCTGGCTGGTGTTCCTGAGCCGGAAGGCTGCGGCGTGCCACCTCTGGCAGCACTTACTGCGCTGCTGGCTGTGAGCCCGGCCTTAAGGAGCTGCCTGCCCGGTACCTGAGGTCTTTAACCAGTCGCTCGAGGGGCACGAGGTCAAGGTCACGTAAGGATCGGCTGACGAAGACGTGACCGCAGCTCGCGGGGAAACGAGCCGGCAAGGCTCCGGGCGCCGCACGGCACACCCGCTGATGCAGCGTCCATGGCGACTTCACGGGACAAAGCTGCCCCCAGAAGCTCTGCAGCCGCGCACAGGAACAGAGACCAACACACGCCGAGCGGAGCCACCGGCCACCGGATGCTTCCGGCGCTTCTGATCGACGCCTCTTCTCAAAGACATTTACCAGGAAAATCTATGCACAGGACGTGGATGTCCAGCACATCAAGGCTGGGTTCGCCTCTGCTTTCCCCTGGAGGCAAATTCCTGGTGTAAACCCTGAGATCAAAGGTACGGTGGGGTGGGGAGGCGCCTGGGGGGCTCATTGGTTAAGCCTCTGCCTTCGGCTCAGGTCCTGATCTCAGGGTCCTGGGATCGAGCCCCGCGTCGGGCTCTCTGCTCAGCGGGGAACCTGCTTCCCCCTCTCTCTGCCTGCCTCTCTGCCTGCTTCTGATCTCTGTCAAATAAGTAAAATCTTAAAAAAAAAAAAAAAAAAAAAGGTACAGGGGGCTGACTCGCCCTCCAGAAAGGCTCTGAGAAGGTCCCCTCAGAGCCACGGGTGCTCTTAGCCATCACCCCACCAACACGGCCAGGAAGCCACCGGCCGCCTCGTGTTTTCCCACAGTTCCTCGTTGAGTCTGTGCAGAAGCGCGGACGGAGCATTCCTCACAGCTCCGTGCGTGTGAAGTGTGACACCTGTGTCACCAACACCGGCACGGGCATTCCCAGGTCCCCAGGCAACATCCCAGCGCCTCCTCCCAGAGGGCATCACTATCCTCGCTTCTGTTATTATTACAATTTTCATTGTTACTAGCCTGACTCTCGCCCCTGAAGACAGAAAAGATTCTGATGGCAGGATGAGATGTCGAAGGGAGAAGGAAGAACTGCCTGGAAGATTCTGGAAGGTTCTAGAATACAGCCAGCCAGCATCTGCTTGGAGGCTTTGAGAGGTCACTCTGTCTGGCCCGAGGGGCAGCGAGGGGGGTTTGAGCACATCCCAGCTCTGGACACCTGCCCGCTCGCTGGCTCTGGGACCCTCGATGGCCTGTGTGAGACACGGGGGTCCCGCGGCATTGCTCTCCAGTGGCTGTAAGGACAGCACCAGGCAGGCCCAGGGCACTTACCACAGCAACGCCAGAGGGAATCATGTACCGCTGGGGGGCGGCTGGGGGGCCGGGCAGGGGGGTGGGCACGTCTCGTCTCCCCACTGCTCACGAGTCACGAGTTGATTTTCTCTTCTTTCTTCTACCCTCCTGAGAAAGGCGTCAGGACTGCACCTGCAGCGCGGGCAGGGCCCTAATGCCCTTGCGGACAGGACAGGTGCTGCCTGTGGCTCTCCTGGTAGCCGGGAGGGAGGAACATTCCAGCATGCCTGGCTAACTGACTCTGTGCTTTTCCATGAGCAAGGCCTTTCGTTATATGCCGGAGTGGGTGGAGGCTTGCACATGCCAGCATGTGTGTGTGCGCGTGTGGAGGGGTCGCCGGGGCAGGGGGTCTCAGCTGGGGCGATCCTGCCCTCTGGCACAGGGGCCGCGTCTGGGAACATCTGCATCTGTCACCAGTGGGAAGTCTGGGCACAAAGCATGCGGGGCCCTGGGATGCTGCTTGGCCCCTACTGTGCCTGGAAACCGCCCCCACCCACCCCCCGGCTGCCAGAGAATGACCCGGCGGGTGCGGGGGCCACTGGTCTTGGTCACTTTGCAGCCACAGATGCACACGGGCCCTGCTGCCCTCCGTGCCCACATGGACCCTGCCCAGGCTGCGGCTTTGCCTCCGGGCGCCGCTGCCTCTCCCTCGTCCTTCCAGCTCCTGACGCCTGTGCCTCTCCTAGAAGGACCACGGACCTCGTCTGTCTGCCTCGGTAGGTCTCGGAAATGCCGAGCGAGCCACCCCGCACAGGAAGCTGCCCCGGGCAGCGGAACCAATGGGAAGTGCTGCTTCCTGACTGTGACAGCTGTTCTGGGGAGCCGGCGGGCAAGCCCCTGCCTGGGCACCTCTCAGAAGTGTCTCTGGGTTCTGCTTCTCGGAACGAAACCGGGCTCCTGGCTACCGTCCACGGCCTCCGCCCGCTCGGGTCCTGGCCATAATTTCCAGTGGGTTCGGAGGGCTCAGATGGGAGCTGACCATGACCGTCAGGCACCAGAGACCCTGCAGCAGCTGCCCTCGTGCCCCTGGGTCTGTCCTTCCGTCTGGCAGCAGGGTCCCCACCTGTCACAGTGCAGGGAGGCACACCCACTGCCCTTTTTCTTGTTTGTTTGTTTTAACGTGACCCACAAGTAAACATGTATGTTCAGTTGAAAACGAAGCTTACTTTCAGTATCTAGGACGGGGTCCTGCCCCCGCCCCCGCCCTGGAGTCACTCTCTGGGGAGGCGTCCCCGGCAGCGTCCCTGGCCCCACCCCCTCCATGCCACCAAGCCAGGAGCACCGAGTCCCGACAGACAGCCACAGATGTCCCCAGACCCGGCTCTGCGTCCCCTGGGGGCAGGGTCGCCTCCACCTGTGTCCCCCCCAGAACCACCGTGCTGGGATTACTGAGTGTGCGTCTCTGAATCACTCCACCGTCTTCGTCCTGAGGAGGAATTTTTAACGTAACCGTCGACCTTACTTTTTAAATATTTATTTGCTCTGAGATAATGGACATATGGTACCGCGAATTCGGCAAGACCGTCACCAAGGTAACCGTCAGCTGATCTGGACATTTCTACCCTCCCCCGCCCTTCCCTGGTCTGAGGATGGGAGGCGCTTATGCAAGTGTGCGCTCACACGCACACGTGCACACACGCACACACATGCACGGCACCGGTCACAGAGGAACGCAGGCAGGCGGTGCTGGGTGGCGGATGGCAGGACCCGTCGCAGAGTAGGGAGGGCAGTTCTGTGCACGGAAAGGACGGGCAGTTCTCAGCAAGACGAAAATATTGTCTGCTGCTTGTATTGGGGTGGAGACGGTCCCCCAAATTCACGTTCTCCCGGAAGCTCACCACGTGGCCTTATTTGGAAAAAGGATCTTTGCGGACAAGGACGTGAAAGGTCATCCTGGATTGAGGGCGGGCCTCAAATCCCACACCAGGTGTCTTTCTCCGAGAGTAGAGGGGGTCTGATTCTCAGACACACAGGGAGAGGCCATGGGGCCACGGAGGCACACACTGTGGGGCGGGGGGCTGGAGCCCCGAGGAGCTGGACGAGGCAGGACGGACCCTCCACTGGGAGCAGGGCTCTGCGACACCGTGCTGGGGGACTTCTAGCCTTCAGAAGGTGAGATCGGGTCAAGGGGGGGTGTCTGCTCTCTCAAGCGGCCAGACACAGAGGTGCCTTCTCCCCTCGCGGCCTCTGGTGCTCGGGGTCCGGCTCCCGAGAGCTCTGAGAGCCTCCGAGAGCCTCCGAGAGCTCCGAGAGCCGCGTGGCGGGGCTCCCTGAAGGCGTCAGCGGTGCTGCCTGATGTGCGGCCGCGCAGGAGGGGCGGCCTCTGCTCGCGAGGGCTGGGAAAGCGAGCATCTACAAGCCTTTCTGGAAACCGTCCTTCACGGTGCCGTCCCCGCCCCCGAAGAGGACTTCCACCCCAATACTCAGACGCACACAGTGCACATGCGTGTGCACACGTACACGCACCCATTTGCCCACGTGCGCGCGCACACACCAGCTAATCACACACGAAAGCACAGCTCATCCACGGGAGAACCGTGGCATGGAAAGCCCCGCGGAACCCAGTAAACAAAACGAAGTCTACGTCGGGGTAGTACCGCTCGTCATTGTCCTGACTCGAACGAGCGTCTGTAGTGACTTGTGCTCTGTTGGCACAGACCGCTGCTGACATCTGGGCGGTCCTGGGCCCTGCGGGGGGCACAGCGTCCCCGGCCCCTCCCCCTCCACGCCCAGAGCCATCCACGACGCCATCCGGCGCCCCTGGGACCAGGCCACCCCCTGCTGAGAACCCGTACTAGAACCATCCCCCCAGGAACCTGGAGCAGTGTCCACGGGGGCCACGCAGAGCCTGGCCGGGCCTCCAGCTGGGACGGAAGTTTCCCCCGCAGCCACCCTTGGGCGGGCCAGCGTGTACCTGGAAAAGCCCTTGGAACCTCGGCTTTTCCATCCGCGTGATGGGGCCTCGGCACCCGTTGAAACTTAGGCATGGAGAAGGAGAGGCTCACACCATGAACACTTGGAACCACACAGGCGCTGCCGGGAGCCATGGACAGACATGGCCCCTGAGAAAAGTCTCAGCGGCATGCGGAATGGACTAGAAGGTGTTTTAGGAATAAACGACCCCCGACACCAGTACAAAAACGGCCAAGGCAGTGAACAAGCAAACCTCTAAAGAGACGCTCAGCTTTGAGAAACAACGGGGCCGCGGTCCACAAGCAAGGCCTCGCCTGGCCCTCACTGCCGAGGGTCTGAGACCGCCAGTGCCCACAGCTGTGGGGGCCCGCCGCATGGGGCCCTCTCCTGTGCTGGGAGCCCGGGACCATGAGCCCGCCTTCTGGAGGGAAACCTGGAGACGGCCGTCCGGCACCGGCCAGCAGACGCCTGGTTAGACCTGGTCTCGCCCACACCACGGGATAACGGCCACCATGGCCCGGGGTCTGCCGAGTGCAAGGGTGGGCTGGAGGCAGGCCACCTCCTTCCTGCTCCCAGCGCAAGGTCCCCGACCCCGGAGGGGGGCTTCCCTGGTCCAGGGGACATCCCTGCCAGAGCCCTGTGTCCTGCTCAGCAGCTGGGCCAGCGGAGGGGGGTCCCCGCACCTCATAACGCAGGGGCTCCTTCTGTGCGCTCCCGGGGCAGCCCTCACCCAGGACACAGGCTGGAGCGCCGGAGGCGGACACTCACTCTCACGGTCCTAGAGGGCAGACTCCGGACCGAGTCCTCTCTGAACCCATCCTCTGGCACGTGGAGGTCAGGCCATGCCCGCACCGTCTGAACCGTCTTTGCTCCTCGGTCGGAGGCCAGCAGACACTACGTATAGGCTCTGTGTCGGGACAAGGTCTGTGCTTCGCCAAACCACGGTGGCGGCTGCACACAAGGCCTGAAGTCGGGCAGTGCCAGCCAGCCTCCTCCTGGGCTCCCTCTGGCCACACTCTGCGGCTAGCCCGCCTCTCCCACCCTCCCCTGGCCCCCTCCCTCCCAAGGCTCCAGGTGCCCCTGGTCTTCCCTGCACATCTGTCTGTCCAAACTGACCGCTTCTTACAGGGACGCCTGCCCCAGGATGAGCTCACTCCGTCCTTCCCTCCAGCACATCCGCAAAGACTCTCTTTTCCAACAAGGTCACATTCAGAGGTTCCCGGTGGACGAGAATTTTGCGGGGACACTATACGACCCACTCCGGGCTTCTTGTCTGTGGGGAAATCGACCCCTGTCTTGGGTCCGGGGACAGAGGGCGGAGGTGGGGTGCCCCTCACAGGCCGACCTGCAGCAGCCTTGCTGCCTGGCCTTGTGAGCTTCTGGGGAGAGGGGGCCCCTGGGGTGGGTGCTGGCAGCTCACCCAACAGGCAGGAGGCCAGCTCGCCGCCCCCCACGTGACCCTGGCTTCCTTCCTGCACCCCCTCCTGGGGCGAGTGCAGCCGCCACTCACAACGGCCTCTTGCATATCTCCAGCGCTGGGGAGCTCACTCCCCTCAAGAACAGCTCAAGCCCTCAGGGCGCAAGGACGGAGACCAGGCGCTTCCCTGCGCTGTGGGCAGGGCTCTGACACGGCTTCATGGAGCCACAATTCACACACCCACACTTGGCCCATCCGCAATGTCTGCCCAGTGATCCCCATGCTTAATTTCGGAACACTTCCATCACCCCACAAGGAAACCCCCTACCCTTAGCTGTCACCCCAACTCCCTTCCTCCCTCGGCCCCTGGCGACCACTAATCCCCTTTCTGGGGATTTCCGCGGGACAGACGCTCCACTGGCTCTGAGAATCCCTCGAAGACCTCTACGCTCAGGTCTTCTGAATCACGGGGCGCCCCACCGCTGTGCAGAACGAGCGGGACCCCGCGGACTGGTGCGAAGGTTCCCGGAGGGGCGCAGTGGGTCACAAGGGACGGCTCCCTGACCTTCATGGGGACCCCCGGGATCACGGCTCTCAGCACCTGGCTCCCACCGGGTGTCAGCAACTAATACTGGGGGCGGGGCTGGTCCAGGGGCCCCAGGAGGACGCAGCCCTGCCCCCACGTCAGCGTGTCGTCTGTGTCCTTGGCGGGGCCGTTTCTCTGTTCTCCGCAGAGAAGCGTCTCAGCGCGAAACTGATGCCCACCTCCTGGGGGTCTGGGTCTGGAGATGCTGGAGAGCAGGGCCTGAGTGTGACGGGCGGCCGGGGCCACGGCTTGAGCTCGGCAGCCCCAGGGAGCCAGGAGCACCCCCAAGACAGGGAGGGGGGCTTCCCGTGCACCCAGGAGCCTGGAGCCCAGCCAGGAGCCGTCAGTCCCCTCTGCTGGGTGGAGTCCAAGCCCACGGGCCTCTCCCATGCTGTCTGGGGGTCCCAGCTGTACCCTGCACGCCCCCTTCTGCCTGACTCCAACCGCACGCCGGCCGTGTGCGTTCTTGGTAGACGCTGGGCTGCAGCCTGAGTGAGCCCACGTTTTAAATTTAATTTAAAAAATTAAAAATTTCCTAAAATGTACATAACATAAAATTTACCACTCTAACCACTTTCAGCGCACAGCTCCGCCGCGTGAAGCACTCACACCCCCACCCTCCATCTCCAGAACTTTCCATCCCCCACACGGAGACTCTGTCCCCACGAAGCATGGACTCCCCACCCCTGGCCCGGCTCCGTCCCCTCCTCTCTGTCCGTGTGGACGGGACTCCTCTGTGGACCTCCTGGGAGTGGGGTCCTACGGGACAGGTCCTTCTGGGTCTGGCTGCTCTCGATGAGCCCGGTGTCCTCGGGGTCCCTCCGCGTGGTGGCAGGGTTCAGCGTCCCTTCCTGAGGCTGGACCGTGCTCCCGCGTGGGGACGGACCGCGCCATGTGTCCATCTACGTCGACAGACACGTTTCCAGCTGCTGTGAACAGAGGGGTGCAGACATGTCCTCGAGTCCCCGCGTGCCCCGCAGGCGCAGCCGCTGGAGCACACCGTAGGTCTATTTCTAACTGTCGGAAGAAGGTCCAGACCCTGCCGGGCGGTTTTCCACAGCAGCTGCCCCGTTTCACAGTCCCACCAGCCGTGCACAAGGGTTTCAACTTCTCCATAGCGATACCCGCCCTCAGCCCCATTCTCATCTGCACCGCACGACGGGCTCACAGTTTCCCCACGGGCCTGCCGGGAGGCCCCCGAGAAAGGACAGCATCTATGTCGGGCTTTCCTCTGTCATGGGGAAAGGGTGTCCCTGAGTGCTGGGGACCAGAGCAGAGGCCCTGGCTGGACTCTGTCGTGTGTGCACGTGGGTTCGGGACATCCTTGGCTGCTCCCGGAAGCTGCTAGGAGATGAAGAGACCAGGAGGAGGGGCGCCACCCTCGTGAGTGCACGCACGCACACGCACGCACACGTTCCCAGAGCAGGGGTCGCGGGGCTGGTGGCGGCTGAGTCTCCCACCCGAGGCTGGGCAGCCCCGGTGACGTGCAGGCGTGCAGCGCGGCGGCCCGGGAGGCCGGCAGCAAAAACAAACACGCGGGGTCAGTCCCAGCAGCGCGCTCGGCCGCCTGCACGTGGGGCGCGGGGAGTCCGCGCCGGGCGGGGTCTGCTCCTTCCTGCAGGGCGGCCGGGGCTTCCGGACACGTGCAGAGCCCCTGGAGGACAGGGCTGCCAGGGAGGGGGACAGGCTAACAGCGGCTGCTGGTGAGCCTCACCCGCCTGGCACTGGGTCTGCTCTGAGCTCACGGACTCCAGGCGCCAGGGCCCTGTGGGCCAGGCCCGGTCAGCGGGTGTGTTTTCCAAGCTGCTTCAGACATTACCCACTGAGCGTCTCTGTTCGGGGGTCCCTGCCCCGAGGCCCCCGAGTGCCGGCTTACAATCATCTCCCCGTGGCTGCAGGAGTGGGGTTCCTGCCTTATGCTGGCTCAGTGCCCAGAGGCCACCCTGGGGTCCTAGCCACGTGGCCCCCTGCAGGGCCCCCTCCTAACCTGGCAGCTGGCTTCTTCACAGCCAGCAGGGGACACAGTGAGAGTAAGGGGCTGCGGAACGGGAGTTATGTGACCTAACGGGCTCAGGCGCGTCTCTGACCTTTACCATGCTCCCCAGGCCGGAGGCGGTCTTGCCCACACACCGCGAGAGGAGGTCACCCAAGGTATGGAGCCCGCAGGTGCCTGAGACCATGGCCCCGGGCCCCGAGGACGGTTTGCCGAGGGGCCGGGGCTCTCAGCGGGGAGACGCCTGCCCGCATGTCCCTAAAGTGGGGAGGCCACTCCGATGGCATTACGGGCCAGTATGCGTGTCATCGACATGTAGAACTCACACACGCAGGTATTACGTACACCGTGCACCTGTCGCTACGAATAAATCTGGAAAGAAAAAGTTTTCCTACAGGAAGCGTCACGGGGTCTGCACGCAGCACCATGACTGGCAGCAAGACATGAGTTTTCAACGAGGGGCTCAGAGATTTGCCGGGACGCGCTGGAGGCCAAGCGGGCCCTCGGGGAGGCAGCCCCCCGCACTCGCCCCAGACTCAGCTTTATAAAATGATTTTCATGTTTCCTATTGGACTGAATTTCTTCCTGACTCCTAGTTCAAGTCTCCAAGAAAGGAGGCAGAATCAGTCGACACCTAGCTGTGCTGGGGTGCGTGCCCCAAGCCGGTCATCTTGCGGGGCCACGGGGCCGGCGAGCTGCCCCAGGGCTCGGCCCACTGCTGGAGGCCCCAGGCCCCGTTACTGCGGAACCCGAAGGACCCGGCAAAGAAGCATTGCTTGTTGTCCCCACAGGCCACCTCAGCACAGCTGACATCAGGCCAGCTCATTTTGGGGCGCATCCTGGGCACTGGGAGGTGTGCAGCAGCCTCCCGGTCCCAGAATCAGCCGGCCCCAATGTCAACAGTCAGGTGCACAAACACCGCTGGAAAGGATTTCCAAGTCACACGACTGGAAAGGGGTGGAGTGCGGCTGGAACCCGTGTCTCCTGCTTCCCGGGTCGTGGGGTGTGGATCCCAGACTGACCCTCCCCTCCCCTCCCCCACTGTGGAAAACAACCGGCCCTGGCCAGAGGCCAGCATCACTGGTCTGCAAGGGGCCAGGAAATGGCCGGAGAGAGGCTAAAAGGGAAAACATCCTGAGAATGCAGACTGTCCCCTCCCCAGCTGTGGCCCTCACCCGCCCACCATGGCCGACTCCCGGTTCCTGCCCCCGTCTGCACGGGTCTAGGTGCACAGGCCTGGGTGGTGGCCACCCATACACCCGTGACATGTCTTATGGGACTCTGCGTCATTCTGAAACTTCAGGGAGTTAGCAAGAGCAAAGGAGCCCCCTCCCAGCAGCGCCGGCCACTATCTCCGGCCACAGGGAACCCTGTCCTGCACAGCGGCTGGCTGGACAGGCCCCCCGGGCTCTAACCAGTGGCTCACCCGGGACCCCACAGGGCCCCAGCTCTCCCACACTGGCCATCGGGCTGGTTCTGGGAGTCAGACGGGCCGGGAGAGAAGGGACAGTGGGACAGTCAGAGAATGGATGTCAGGAAGGCGGGCAGGGGGACCGGCCGACTCGCTGGCAGGAGTGAGACAGCAGGGCTCAGGGCCTCTGAGACCTGAGCACAGAGCGGCTTCAGCTGGAAAGTGCTGGGAGCGTTGGCCTCAAGTCTGGAAGTGTTCAGGGTAACAAGGTGGGGACACAGGTGGGTCTGCCTCTGGTCACCTCCTCGAGACCCTGGAGGATAAACCACCCATTGGAGCAGCTTTGCAGAACGAGGCGGGAGGGCAAAGGATACGTTTCTAGGCATCCAAGAGGCAAACAACAGGGGAATAAATCCCTACCCTCGGTAACTGTCAGAAAACGGCTTCATTCCGCACCAAGCTGCTCTGTACCATGCTGGAGGCCAGGAATCCAAAATGGGCCTCCCGGGACCAAACCATCGTGGGCAGGGCTGACCCCCCTGACGCAGGGGGCCTCGACAAGGTCCCCTCTGTCACATGAGGGGACACGTCCGCAGGTCTTCCCAGGACAGGGATGTCTCTGGGGACCAGAGTGGATGCACACACGCCATTCTAAGAAGGATCTTTTAAAATACCGCCTGTGTTTCAAGTCAGGATGCTGGAATAACTCGCGTGACCCACGCCCCAGGTTTGGCAACTCCTCATATCCTTGGACCCCCGCCCTGCCCCGAGCCCGTCCACCAGCTGCTGCTGACAGTCTCCAGGCTGCCTTTCAGATGCAGCACAGCCACCGCCTCCTCCAGGAAGCCTTCTGGGCCTTGCTTCCTGGCCTGGTGTTGCCTCAGCGCCATTTCCCCCTTGGCCACTCCACTAGGCTGTATCAGGCTCTAAGCAATCTCCAGAGCCCCGCGCCCACCCTGAGCAGACACTCAATAAACGGGGAGACACGAAGGGTTTGTGGCGGGGGGTTATGTGTGCCGGAGATCAGGGCCAAATGTCCCTTCCCCACCCCCCAGCCTCTGGTCCTGTGCCCATGACCCCTTGGGCCCCTTGCTGGATGGAGGGACGAGGCAGGACACATCCCTGAGCCTCTTGGGGCTCACCTGTCTTCTCGCCCCTCTGGCCCCAAAAGGACGACCCGACATGGGCAGTGTCTCCGTGGCCCGCAGAGCGGGTGCCGTTGGGCAAGTCGTCAATCTGCGGTCTGGCTCCAACCTGCCCCCAACAGAGGTTTTCTGAAGGACATAAAGTCCCCAGTTAGGAGACAAGAGGAAAAACAACAAAAGGACAGTCTTGGTGGCAGAGCGGGCCTGGGGACCAGGTGTCAATGTCCTCACGTGCAAATCCCCCAGGACGGCTGGGGGCGGGGGTGGGAGGCCGCCTCACTCGCCCTGAGCTCCCCAAACACGGCCGCCACACTCCCCGGCTGCCCGTGTGGCTCGGCGCCCCACCCCGCGTGAGCGAGGTTTCCTGCTCCTCATTCCCGCAGCACCCGCCGCGGAGGGCAGAAACCAGGACGCGCCCCCCACCCCCGTTGCCTGGCAGAGTCCCACTCGCTCCTCACCACTCAACGGAAGCGGGGTCAGAGCGAAGCACGGTTTGGTACAAGCAGCAGCTCTGCGCGCGGCGGCCACAGCTCTGTGGGGTGAGCACTGAGGTTTTCAAAGGTGCTATGTGGCCGGTGACACAGCTTGCGCTGGGGACCCGGGGATGTGTGGGAGCAGGTGTAGGTGGTCTGTGCCCTACTGGGCACCTACTGGGTGCCTGATGTTGGCTCTGTGACTCTCTACTGAACACAGGACGGCGGTATCGTCCTAGGAGACTCGTCTACGGTCTCCTGTGGGGGTTAGGACGTTGGTCTATGGGATTCCTCGTCGACCATAAAGGCAAAATGAGAAACGCTTCACCAGAGGAACAACTGACAAAATGCTGAGGTCCTTAATATAGAAAGATGTCCCGTAAATCAATAAGAGGCCCACAAACCACTTAATGAATGTGAGATCCTGAAGAGTGTGGATGACAGAAAAAGCTCACTGGTGGGGTAACTGGTGACATTTGCATCAGTTCTGGGCTTTGGTCAACAGTGTTGCAGGAAGGTTGATTCCTGATAAACGTTTGGTGGTTGTGGAAGACGCCGAGCAAGAGGAAGTCGGGTGAAAGGTGTATGGGAATTCTTTGCATTGTTTCTGCGCTTTTAAAAAAAAAAACTTAAGATTTTCTTTATTTATTTGGCAGAGAGAGAGAGAGAGAGAAAACACAAGCAGGGGGAGTGGCAGAAGGAGATGCAGGCACCCGCTGAGCAGGGAGCCTGATGCGGGGCTCAATCCCAGGACCCCAGGATCATGACCCGAGCCGGAGGCAGATGCTTAACCCACTGAGCCACCCGGGTGCCCCGTTTCTGCCCTTCTTCTGCAAGGAGAAAAGCATCTCAAGATTTTAAAAATGAACAGTTCACAATGGACGTCAGCGACCCACAAAAAGCATGACAAATGACCACGAGTGAAAAATGCTCACTCAGCAGTAATCCAAACGTTATCGGTGACTCAAGGAGAGGGTCCTTTCAGCCTCTGATCCAAGGACACCAACAAGCCAGGTCCCCGGATGCAATGAGGGGCCCTGGAGGGCGCATGCCCGGGAACGTGGCACACTATGTGACAGAACTCGGACACGGACCTTCCCGATCCCACTACCTGCCCTGCGGTGATATGGGAGGGTGCCCTTGTTCTCAGTAAATTCCTGTTGGAAGACTTACAGGTGCAGGGGTGGGGGGCCGCCGATGTCGCCAAGTCAATCTCCAGTGGCTCAGAGAAAATGAGCGTGCACACACACACGGCCACGTGGCCAAGTGACTCTGTTCCTACTGCCACAAGTGTCGCTCTCTGCACCGGTATGCATGTCCCCCGTGCACACACAACAGGAACGCGCACACACGCGCATGGGGGGCAAGAGAGCAAACAGGTCAGTTGGAAACGGCCACAGCCCGGCGTGCAAAGGGCACATGGGGTTCCTCACACCGTTCCTGCAACTTTCCGGTAAGTTTGCAACCAGAGCAAACATGGGAATCAGTCTGGGAGCTACTCCAGGGCCCATCTCCAGGTGAACGGCCCTCATTTTGAAAAAAACGGGAACAGCGGTCACAGGCCACAGAATTCGTCCTCTTAGAGCGTAAAACGCAGCCCACCCCTTCTTTAAACCTGCTTGTTTCCTGGAAAAACAAACTGAAGACGGGTATGTGTCTGTTTTATAAATAGGAAACAAGAGCTATTTTTTAAGAGCCCTGACCTTCTGCCCCTACACAGACTGCGGACGGGGGTGGGCGGCTGGCCAGGGTCCAGAGGGTGGGGCGGGTGGGAGCCTGAGCCGAGCTGGGCCCACACTCCAGCGGCCGGGCCCCCTGTGGGTGCAGCTGGCGGGGCGGCTGGCACCTCCACCTTCCAGAGCGCCTCCCTGCTCTCTGATGATTTTTCCTCCTGCTCTGCAGGCCCATAAGTTCAAAGCAAGGGCTGCTCGCGGGAGCCACCCAGGGCGGCCGGTCTGGCCCGGGAAGCCGTGAGCCAGGGTGCGCGACGCGCTGCCAGTGACCGCGGGCCCATGAGCCCAGCGGAGGCAGAGGGATGAGGCACGGCGGGGAGGAGACGGGCCGGCCCGGGCATGCATCCCGGTCCAGACATCCGCCGGCCGAGGGCCTTGGTCTCTGAGACTCAATTTCCTCAAGTGGGAAAAGGACACAGACAGGACGCACACAGTCCTTGGCGGGAACTCAGACTAAGTACTCTATTTGTATCCAACAGAACATGACCTCAACGTCGTGTCAGCCTGGGCACCAAGGTCAAGCACGGTGACGAATCACGGTGACGGCACAACCCGACACGGCACCAGGAGAAGGGCACTTCCCTCGGGGGTCTTCCTCCCCAAGACCCGTCACCCCAGTCTGACCGAGAGAAAAACCTCAGCCAAGCCCCAACGGGGAGATGTTCTACAAAGATCCTGGCCGGTTCTCCCGCAAACCATCCGGGTCAAAAAGCGAGGAAAGTCAGAACCTGTCACAACCCAGAGGGCCCTCCAGGGACGTGGCGGAGAAGCGAAAGGCCAGCGGGACCCAGGCGCAGGGGGCAGACGTGAGGGCAGGGCTGGCGACACGGGAACTACCGCGGAGGCCAACGCACCGATGTGGCTGTGACACTGTGCCCTGGTCACGTCCAGGCCAACCCGGGGGTGCGGGGCTGCCAGGTGGCAGACGGCCCTCAGCTGGCTTTGCGACTGCTCGGTAAACCCCAGACCATCCAGAACAAGAGGGTTCGCTCTAAGATGACCTGACTGGCCGAGGGCTTCCCACGGGCTCAGTGCGGCACATCCCCCGCTTCCCGGGGGAAGGAGGTCTGAGGGCCGGAGCGCGGCCGGTGGGCCGATCCGGGCAGGGGGCTCCCAGCTTGTGCCTCGTGCACCCTGCTGCGGGATGGGCCCCACGGGGGAGGACACTGCCTCTTCCTACAGACCCATCCCCTCTGGGCACTGATAGGTCCTCACCTTCAGGGCAAGTGTCCTGTGCCCCCAAACGGTCCCCTGGTGGTGCCAGATCTGCCGTGGGTTAAAGCGCGCCCTCCGAACGTGCGACGCAACCTTCCTGGAAAGAGGGTCGTTGCGGATGTAATCAGGTCAGTGAGGGACTGTTCGAGTCGAGTGTCCAATCCCGTGTGACGGTGTCTTTAGGAGAAGGGGTTTGGACGTGGAGACACGCAGACAAGAAGGCCGTGGGGGCAGGAGACGGACGGGAGGGGTGTTCTCACCAGCCAAGGCACCGGCCCTCTGCAGGAGGCTCGGGAGGGAGCGCGGCGCTGGGAGTCGGACGGCTGGCCCCTGGGGCCGAGGGAGGACAGCTCTGCGTGGTTCTGGCCGCCCCGTGTGCGGCGGCTCTGCCAGGAGGTCCCGGGGATGCAGACGCAGCAGGTGGTGGTGAGCTCTGCCTCACGTGGTCCTCTCTGCAGTGACAGCTGTCCTCTACACAGGAGCGTCCCCAGCCTCTCTGGGCCACGGGGAAGCAACCTGTCCAGAGGGGGACATTCCACGAGGCGAGAATGATGGCCAAGGACACGCGTGCAGCACGGCAGCCCGCCAGGCTCTGGGTCGGGAGCACACGGCAGCGGCCATGGATTCGCGCTGGGCATGGGACGACATGAGGGCCCCGGTGCCGTGTGGACGAGCGGCAGCGTCCCTGTTCTCGCCCGGAGGTAGACGGGGGCTGGGGCGTGACACCCACGAGTCACTTGCAAAGGTAAGGTGCGCGTGCGGAGGTGAGCGGGCAGGTGACAGGGAGAGGCGTGTCCACGGGTGACACAGGTGACTGACGGGTGACCGACTGACGACGGGGAGAGCCACTGCAGCCACGGGCATCTGTGCACACACACGGGCACACACCCGTCCCCTCCTGGGCCAAGTTCTCCGAAACACGCCCCCCAGGCCTCCCTCCCGCGAGCCCATAGCCCGTCCTGCCAGCCCGGCTCCCCACTTCCTGTCACCCTCACCAGGCACTGTCCTCTCCACTCATTCTCTTCTCCGGAGGGGTCCCAAGACCTGAGCCTGGCCCCCAAGTCCCTGCAGTAGCCTGGGCTCCCCCGGCAACAAGGACACAGGGCTGGGCCGTTCTCTGGGGGCGACCCTGGCGCTGTGGGGGCGAAGCAGCATTCCTGGCCCCCATCCGCCCCTTGATGCCAGGAGCTCCCCCAGTCGTGACAACCACGGGATCCCCAGGTGTAGCCCAATGCCCCGGGGGCAGGGGGGCTAGGTGATGGCCAGTCCTCACCCCTGCGAACAGGGTCACTGTTGGGACGAACCATGGCGGCGTGGGGGACTGCTGCCGGGCTCTCCGCCCGGGCTCCGGGCTGGGAGGGAACCGAGGTCACGGAGACTCGGAGGCAGGGAGGGGCGGGCTGCCGAGCTGCTGGTCTCCGGGGAGCTGTTTGTGGCATCTTCCCTCCCAGAGAGCTCAGAGTGCAGATCCCACCCCCCAGATAAGGACAGGGACCCTCGCTACAGAGTCACGTGGAAGGGACGCGGGTTGCCCCTCGTCCCTCCTCCCAGTGACCCCCCACCCTCCACCGCCTTGAGCCGTGCAGCTGCCCCCGGGCCAGCACGCACTTGACCCACGGCCCCCTCGCGTTTTCCGCAGCTCCGTTGGCCGCGTGTACGTTTAGGAGGGAAGACACGTCCAGGCAGCAGCCCCCCATTTCCGAATCCTGGGTGGGGCCGGGGTGGGGTCCCCCCGCCCCGCAGCGAGGGGGGCAGCCGACGTGACCCAGGCCTGGGTGTCGTGGCAGACAGAAGAGGAAGCCAGGGATATTCCGCGGCCGGGACGGCGAGCGCGCGGGGAGGGACGGCAGCGCGACGGGCAGGGCCGGGCGGGCCGCTCTCGGGGAGGCAGGCGGGCGGGCGCGCGGGGGACACGTTCGCACATACACGGGAGACGCGGAGCCCAGACGGCAGACGGACGGCCGGGAGCCGCGAGAAGGGTCTGGGGCGCAGGCGCCGTGGCGGCCGCGAGCCGGCCCACCTGGGGCCTCCGTGGCTCTGCCCACGCACGGCGGCCTCCCCGTGCCGAGCCCCGACAGGGCGGTGGCCGGCCGCGCGCCTTATTTCACGCACTCCCACCGGCCCTCCCGCCACGGCGGCAGCGGGCGAGCGGCCGCCTGCGCTTCTCCGGCAGCCTCCGGACGTCCGAGCACGACCGCCAGCTGGAGCTCCCGGAAGCCGCCGGTCTTGCTACACGTTCACCACACTTGGCAAGAGGAGAGACTCAGATGGTTCTCATCCGAGTGCTCGTTCCCAGGGCCGACAAGGCCAGCGACGGGTCCAGCTGAGGTCGGCGAAGTGCGCGGGCCAGACCCGGCCGGCGGCTTGCTTTTGTAGACACAGTTCTGCCTACGGGCACACGGGCACACGGGCACACGGGCACACGGGCTCACACACGCATTTACAGACAGCCAGAGGCCACGGGCTGGGCTCAATCCTTGCAACAGAGAGACCGTCCCGATGAGATACTTGCTGTCCGCCCGGCCCTTCGCAGGCAGCCCGCCCTCCTGGACGGAGCGGACCTCGGGGTGGGCTTTCGGCTCTCGACAGTGCGAGAGGTCACCGTCCCTCTGTGTATAAAGACTTGAGGCACTTCTCAGGCACGCTTTCGGCGGGGACCACCATGCTCCCTGCTGCCTCTGGCCTTCGAGCGGCCGTGTCCTCTGGTCTCCTTCCTCTCACAGAGCAGTGCCTTCAGCCTTCTGACCCGAGAGTCAGCCCGTCCCACTCTGCCCCATTTTCCTTTAAACAAGACATTGTCCACCGGGAGGATTTCCTTGCTATGGGTTAGTGATTCTCAACCAGGGACAATTCCTTCCTCCCGCAGGGGACACAGGTGATGTCTGGGGACGTCAGTAGTGCCCACGACTGGCACGCTCCTGGCTCTGAGGAGGACGGTTTGGGATGCTGCTCAGCCCTCCCCCGAGCACCCAGGATGCCACCAGACAATGATGGCAGTGCAGGGGTGGGCGGGGGGGTGGGGGTGGTGAGCCTGCCTTAAGCCTCGAGTAGCAACAGCCAGGATGTCCAGGCAGCGAGGCTCAGAGCTGAGCTAAGGCATCCGCCCAGCTTGGGGAGGCCAGCCATACCCTGCTTGGGGAATCAGGATTCAGGTCCTCTCCAGCCTCTGCACTCTGAAGCAAGAGACCACAGTGGACAGGGACCACCAGACACCTGGTGAAGAGGACGCTGGCAAGGCCTTGCCCCTTAGACACGTTCACGGAGCTGTGGCATGTACGGGCCATGAGGAACAGACCCGCCCTTTCCTGGTGAAGCTCACAGCCCCGGAAGGAAGTGTGTGATCCCACAAACAGCCCCGCAAGGAAGTGTGTGATCCCACAAACAGAATTAGATACCAGGATAACAGGTTTGAATCAAAAGTGCAAAAAGTCATGAATGAGCTTACAGGGGTCCTGATTTCCCTTTGGGAGGATCAGGAGGTGACTTTTAAAAGGAGAACGGGGAGGGGGGGCGCCTGGGTGGCTCAGTCCTTAAGCATCTGCCTTCGGCTCAGGTCAGATCTCAGGGTCCTGGGATCAAGCCCTGCATCAGGCTCCCTGCTCCTCTCTCTCCCACTCCCCCTGCTTGTGTTCCCTGTCTCGCTGTGTCTCTGTCAAATGAATAAAATCTTTTAAAATAAAAAATGAAAAAATGAAAGGCGAATGGGGCTCAGGAGATGCAGGGGGTGAGGAAGGGACGGACACATTTACCCACAAACCCAGCGATGCCTTCTCACTTTTTGGACTCGCGTTGAAAAGCTGCAGCCCAGCTGGGCGTGGGGGGGCCCTCCGGGTCTCTGGACATTATGAAGTGGCCGCCCGCCCGCCGGTAAGTGACCAGACATGATGCAGGATCGTTGGCGCGATCATCATCTCTCCAGTCCTGCAGGTGCCCAGAGGAAGGAGGCCCCGGGGCTCTGCCCCACGCTCCTGCCCAGCACCACTGTCCACAGGACCCCGCGCCAGGCCCAGGGCCCGCCCCGGGGAGGTCTGCCTCCCGCCTCGCAAGGGCCCCCCACGGGTCTGCTCAGACGTCTGGGGGTGGCCAGACTCTTCCACTCAGCTCCCCGACCTCCTTTTTGCTTCTAATTTCTATTAAAAATTCTTTTCTTTTCACATTTTGAAATCATTCTTGATTCCTAAGAGGTTGCAAAACAAAAAGAACAACCGTACGGGCGGCCCTCGCCCAGCCTCCCGGACGGTGAGGACGTGGCATAGTCACCACCCCGCTGAGCACAAGCAGGAAACGCCGCTGCTACGACACACAGAGCTCAGCGGACCATCCGCGACCCTCAGGCAACCGCGCGGGCAGGCGGGGTCGCGCCCCACCGCCGCCGTCCCCGCGGCGCCCCTCCTCCTCGCGGCCAGCCCTTCCCCACCGCACTGGCCCCGCAGCCCCGCGGCCCCTGCAGGGGGGTCCACGGGCACCCGCAGTGGGTCCCGGGAGCACACGCGGGTTTACCACGTGCGCTGGGTCCATGCGTCACACCACGTCGCGCCAGCGGGACAGCGGGCAGAGCCCACGGATGCAGCAGACTTGACCACCCTCTACACCCCCGTCACAAGCTGAGGACAGAAGGGACCTTGCACAACCTGACCGAGGGCCTCCCCGGAGGCCATGGCCAGGCTCGTGCCCACGACCCGACGGCCCGCAGAGCCGGGGAGGGCAGGGTACCCGGCGCGCGGCATCCTGGCCAGGGCGGCTGGGCCGGGGGGGGGACGTCCACGGGGTCCAGATGGGAGAGAAGGCCAGAGAACCACCTCGGCTCGGCACACGCCACCACCGGGGCACAGACGCTCGGCAGCCACACGGCGCCCAGCAGGCTGCCCGGGAACCGAGCAGGCGTGCCGGGCTCCAGCCTTCCCCCCAGCGTGACAGGGACACATGAGGGGCTGCCGGGTGACAGGAGTCCGGCATCGGATTGGATGGTGGCACAGAGACCATGCCACACGGGCTCTCGGCACAGGGACAGGTAGTAGGCAGACCTCACAAAGCACGTCAAGACTTATTTTTTGCCTTTTTCTTTTTTAATTTTTTTTTAAGTCAACAGCTGCCCAGGACGGTCAGAGGGCCTGTTTCTCCTGGGAACGGGGTGGGGAGAGGGTGCCTGGGAATGTTGTCCTGTCCGGGGCTGTATTTCTTCTCCATCCTCCTCTGACCTTCGTCCCAAATGGCCTGCTGATGCATCCGTCCTCGGCGACCGTGTCGTGGGAACCCGACTCGGGGTCTAGCTCCTTCGGAGGCCGGTCACCCCCCACGGCTGCTGTGGGCATCTTTCCCTCCAGGCCCCCCCTTGGCTTCATGGTACCGTTCTTCTGCCTGGTTGCTGCACTCCGACACCGGGGGCCCCATGCTGTCCCCAGGGGCCGGCCGGCTCCCAGGTCCCCTTCCTCATGGCTCCTTATCGTCTCGGGCCTGCTCTTGACCTTCCCACACCGACCCCAACTCTATTTCTCGAACTGCTCCTTCCTCCTGGGGCCAGGCCATGGATCTGGTGCCCCTGGGCCCTGTGCCATGGCTGTATGATGTCCGTGTCAGTTAAAACACCATTTCATATGCATGGCCCCGGGGACAGACCCGAGCCCATGGTGCTCAGGGAGGGAACCAGTCACAGACGGCCACACGGGGTGTGAGTCCACGCGTGTGACATGCCCAGACCAGGCTCCTCCAGGGACAGGAAGGGGGCTCGCGGGGTGGGGGGGGGAGGGTAGGGGATTAACTGCTGATGGGGGCAAAGTGCCCTTTGGGGTGATGGAATGTTCTGGAATTGGATGTGGGTGATGGCTGGGATCTCTGCAAATATACTAAAAACTGTTCAATTCTACACTGAAAATGGGTGAAGCGTATAACGTGTAAATTTTGTCCAATAAGGTGTTAAAAAATAAACGAGAGGCAACAACGTTATCAAGAGGTTGGGCCGTTTATTGAAATGGATTTTTCAAGTGCATCGGTTTTTAAATGCACCAGTAAAATAGAAAGATTCGAAGCTCTATGGGACGAACAGACCAGGGGGAGGAGAGGACGTCAGTGTTCAGGTTCACTCTGTCCCGCACAAAATCATTTCCACATATTTTATGGGAGAGGAAACAGGCTTAGCAATGGAGGTTATGTGAACCAGATGCCCGCAGAGCTGCCCTGTCTGCATCCGTCCATCCACCCACTGTCCTGTCCGTCCATCCATCCACCCGCCCTCCTGCCCGCCCCCCGTCACAGGCACACACGCAGGACCGCCAGCAGAAAGGCAAACAGAATCCAGGGCCTGCAGCCGCGTCCCACACTATTCTTATCCTTCGTAAATGTCAATACCCATTTACGTTTGCAAAGCTGAACGCAGGGATAAGCACGTCGCTCCTGGCCTTCCTGATGCTCCGGGTAACCTAGCAACCCTCATCCCCGGGAGCAGGCGGGAGCGCCCCACCCAGCACGTCCGCCTCTCCTCGCTCGCTCGCTCGGGAGCCTGTGGGAACGGCTGATGCACAAGTCAGAAATAACCAAGCCTCTGCCGTCCTCGCTGCATTTGTGAGGCGCACCCCTCCGAGCCTCCGCCCTCGGCCGGCGTGCCTCCGCGCCTCCACGCGCCCCGCCCTCTTTCCCGGAGCGGCCAGCGGTGCACACGGGGCACGGCGGGGCGCGCTGCACACCCCGGGGCTCCTGCAGGCCCCGGCATCCGCCCCGCGCCCACACCACGGCGCCCGGCCGGCGGCGGACCTCACTCTGCAGAGGCCCAGGCTGGAGAGCAGGGCGGGCACTGAAGGGAGAAACGTCTCTTCCCGACGGGCGGGTTTATTGCACAGCTCGCCCGCCCGAGCCCGGGAGCCGCACACCCACGCCTGCCCCGACCCAGCCAGCCCGGCACCCCGGGACCTGTTACTCCTCACCTCTCCTCTGTTTGCGCTTTTCACCCCCACTTGGAACCACAATGCCCCTCGTAACCCCAAACTCGTAAGAGTATCGCCATCCACTCCCCAGCCTGCGAGCAGGGGGCCCCATGGTCGAACGTGCCTTTTTCAGGCTCATGCGTCGAAACCGGGAGCCGGCGAGGCCCGTGTGCGGCATCCGCTTGGTGTGCCTCTTGGCGCCCCTCTCTCTGTCAATTATTAGTTAAGAAACAAAACCCAAACTCTCTCGGGCTGAAAGAACAGTGAGGCCGGCACGGAGCCCCCCACCCACCTCTCGTGGCTCCTGCTGCCGAGTCCCGGCTTGCGGGTTAAAGCTGTCCCCACTGGGCCGGCGGGGACACGGAAAACCCACACTGTCCGGATTTCCTTACTACTTCCCCAAGGTCCCCGTCTCCCGCAGGACCGCACACAGGACTCCCCTCCGCGTGCTCATGTGGCGATGGCTGGTCCTATGTGTCCGCCTGAGCGGCGTGTCCACGAGGCACCCCCGCGAGTCCGCGGCCCGAGGCACACAGGCCGCCCTCCCCGTGAAGCTGGGCCTCTCCTCCCCGCCGGGGGCCTGAACACGGCAAGAGGCAGAGTCTGTGCGAACGTGCCTCTGTCCGACCGTCCAGCTGGGACATCGGCCTTGTCCTGCATTTCGGACTCGGACTCAGACTGGGACTCACTCCGTCTGCCCGGTGGGACCTCCAGCCGGCCAACTGCGCTCCTGGACCTTCTCAGCCTCCTGAACGGCCTGGGCCTATCCCTTATAAAAGCTCTATTTATTTCCATACCCTGTTGGTTCTGCTTCTGGGGAGAACCCAGATGGTACAGCTGTCGTGCCTCCTTGGGTCTCTCGGGGCTGAGACAGTTTCTCAGATTTTCCTGGTGTCACGACCTGGGCAGTTTTGAGGAGGCCTGGCTAGGAATTTTGTAGGCAGTCCCTCAAGTAGGGTCTGTCTGATGCTTTTCTCACATAATTAGACTTGGGTGATGGACTCTGGGGAGAAAAACCAAGACACAAAGTGCTCTTTTCATCCCTGTATATGAAGAGCATGTACTTCGTGGATATAACACCAGAAGCACAGGAAACAGAAGAAAAAATAAATTGAACTTCATCAAAATTAAAACTTCCTTTTTTTTTTTAAGAGAGAGAGAGCAGGGGCTGGGGGAGGGCAGAGAAAGGAGAGCGAGAATCCTAGGCAGGCTCCATGCACAGCTGAGAGCCTCATGCGGGGCTCGATCCCACAACCCTGAGATCACGACCTGAGCCCAAATCTAGAGCCAGACAGGTAACAGACTGTGCCACGCAGGCGCCCCAAAATTTAAAAGGTCTGTGCATCAAGGGCATTTTCAATACAGCAAAAGGCAGTACAAGGAACGGGAGAAATCGTTTGCAAATCATGTATCTGGTAAGGGATTAATATGTACAATACATAAAGAATTCCTACTGTGAAACGAGCAACAGTCTGATTAAAAATGAGCAGCACACAGACGTTGCTCCGGGGAAGACATACTGGCCGGGAAGCACAAAAAAAGACGCTCAGGTCACTACTCATCCGAGAATGCAAGTCAGGACCACAGGGGTACCACGTCACACCCATCAGGATGCCTCGTATGAAAACACAAAGCCAGCAGCGGAGATAACAAGACTGGCGAGGAGTGCGTGGCAGGTGGGAACAGAAAACGATGCAGCCACTGCAGAAAACAGTATGGAGCGTCCTCAAAAGTGAAAACACGAAATTACGATAGGGTCCAGAAATTCCACTTCTGGGTGGGTTTACACCTGAAAGAATGGAAAGCAGGGACTTGAACATATCCTTACACACCCACGTTCATGGCAGCCAAAAGGTGGAAGCAGCCACGGGCGTAGTGACAGATGAATGAGTAAACACCATGTGGCCCGCCCACGCTCTAGACTACGGTCCAGCCTCCAAAAGGAAGGGACCCTGACCCCTGCCACACGCATAGAGACCCTGAGGACTCTGGGCTCGGCAAGAGCAGCCAGACCCAGAAGGACCCGTCCCGCAGGTCCCCACTCCCAGGAGGTCCCCAGAGGACTCCCGTCCACACAGAGAGGAGAGGGTGGGAGCCGAGGCTGGGGCAGGGGGTGTGGAGTCCGGGCTTCATGGGGACAGAGTCTCCGCGTGGGGGATGGAAAGTTCTGGAGACGGAGGGCGGGGGTGGCCGCAGGACGGGTTGAGTGTGCTTCACGCCGCCGAGCTGTGCGCTTAGAAGTGGTTACGATGGTGAATGTTCTGTTGTGTGTATCTTACAACAAAGAGAAGCTACGTGTATTGTTTAAAAGGCCAGGATTCTCTCAGGGCGGATGACCCAGATGGACACCCCCAGCCGTGCAGAGGTGTAGAAACCGCTCGGGTCTGCCTCCGTCTGGGTCTTCGGGGGTTCTCGGAGCATCGTAGCCAGAGCCCTATTCTCGCCGTAAGAGGCTCAGAACCCGGAACTAAGGAGTCAACATAAAACGTGGTCCCACACATCTGGGGAGCCTACCAGAAGCTGAGCCACTGTGAAGGGCCATGCCCTCGAGCCAGGCCACCCAGGGCCACCTCGCTGAAACTCAGGATGGCAGGCGTGCGATGCACGGGGCGCGGTCACACACCCACCTCTGCGTGGCGGCACGTGCCCGGGAAAAGCCTGCAAGAAAGTCTCAGGGCGGAAACAGGAGTGGTGAGGACAGCAGGAAGACTGGCCTGTGCGGAGCGCACACTCCCGCCAGGCCTCTGATTTAGCATTTCCGTAAGTTCCCCAATGTAATGCTCAAGACGGTCCACAGACGGGTCCTGGCCCAGCGCCCAAACACGCCTGTCATTCCTTAGCATGAACGGGGAAGCTGGGTCGCAGGAACACCAAGAAACTAGCCTCAGACTCATCACGACAGCTTGTGGCCAGCGTTGGACTGGACGGTTGTCCAGCTTGCGCACACCTCGGTGCGGGCTGGATCTGGGGAGGGGGTGTGCAGTGGGAGACTTCCGTTTCCGCATGCCCACACTGTTAGGTGCATCTGTAAACACATCCCCGGGCAGGGCAAGATCCCAGATCTGACTCTCGGGGAGGTGACGACGGCCTTCCTCTTCCAGAGTGACAGGGGCCGCGGGTACGGACACCTGTGGACGGACCCGCGGCATCCCTGCACCCTTCACCTCCACGGCTCTCCCGCACACAGCCTCTTTTTCTCAGCTTTTTTATTTCCGGGACCTCGCTTCTGCCCAGTCATGAGCAGCCTCCGACGGGCTACAGCTGAGGTTTTAGAAGTGCGGCTCGAACTCGGGGCGTCTGGGCACACGACGCGTTTTCCCCGCTGCCGGCTGTGTGTTTTCCGATGAGCGCTCAGGAAAAGAAAGTCCCCGAGGGGGGCGGTCAGGAGAAAGAGAACAAGGCTGAGAAAGCCCGGCCTTACCCAGAGCTGGTATCACTTCTGTATTCTCTCCTTATCGTGAAGGGGGAACAAATCGAAGCTGAACTAAAAGGTCACATCACTCCAAGCTGGAAAGAAGTCTAGTTTCTAGAAACCTCTCCAGAAATGGGAAGCTGGGTTTCCAGTGTAGTTTCCACTGGGTGTGGGTGGGGAAGGGGCTGCAGGGAGGGGAGGGAGGGGGCGCGGCAGGAAGTGGGGTGCCCGCTTGGCCGGCAAGACCGAGGCGTTGGGGCTCTGCTGCCGGCGGGCTGTGCGGTGCAGCGTGCCTTCCGGCGTCGCTCCCGGGCAGAAACGGCCGCCCGCCTGCCTGCTGTCCCCGGCTGACCTCGGGGAGCACTGCACTCTCCCTCGCTGACCTGGGGAATGTCCGTCCTCGTGAACATTCACGCTGACATCTGAGGTTTCGGTTTCAACAAAACAAATACAGCAATGACCCACCCCTTCCCCGATGAATCCAACAAAGCAGGCTGGTCTCTGGGAGCGTTTCGGGAGTTTCCAGGGGAGAAAGCGTGGCCCTGCCAGCCTCCAGGACGCAGAAGGTGGGAGCTGAGTGGACGGCTTCCAAGGCAGCACTGCGTGTAGCTGTCCCATCTCCCCAGGTTCCCCAAAGTCGGGGATGCTTGGGCACCTCTCTGAACTCGGCTGAGGTCCATAACATGTCCAAGTTGGAAGGCAACGTGGGTATCCTGGTATGAAGGGTCTGCCACCAAGGGGGGGCTCCTGGGAGCCCCGAACAAGGAACTCCCTGCCTGAAAGGCCGAGGCGCAAGGACCCCCAGGCTGAGCGGCAGTGGGACCACCAGGCCTCCCCTGCAGATCTCAGACCCTGTGGGGAAGGAACTTGCTAGAATACGCTTCTCCCCAGGCACTGTGGACCTCTGGTGCTGGGTCATTCTTTGGGGTGGGGCATCCCAGGCGCCGTGGGGGTTGGCGGCATTCCTGGCCCCATGCTCTGGATGCCAGGAGCACCCCAGTTGTGACGACCCCACACAAGCCCGGATGTCACCCGTGTCCCCTCGGTGAGAGCCCTGGCCTAGAACTCAGGACCTCAGAGCAAGCAACTGTCATTTCCTTCAGTCCAAGAAGCATACACTGCATCTCCTGAGAGATCGCTCGGGGCCCCCCTCCTCAGCTTCGTGGCCCCCAGCCAGGTCAGAGCCACCCTGTCGTGACTGCTCCCGGAGAGGCCCACGCTGCAGCCACACCGGGCGAGGGACGAACAAACAGACGGTGGCGGAAATGAGACATGGCTTTGCAGGGAAGTCCTGCTGACGCTCACACAAGCAGTAAACCATGCCCTTCTCCGTCCGCATCCCCCTTGATCGGGGCCCACAACTGGAAAAATGTCAGCAAGACCCAGAGGGCCAGGAGCGAGTCGGGGCCTGAGCAGAACACAGGCCCTGCTCTTGGGGTTCCAGGCTTCCCAAAGCCGTCTCTGCGCTCAAGAGCCTGCGGCTGCGGCTCACCCTTAAGGAATGTTCCCAATTCACAGAAACATAGGTGGCTGCCACCAGAGGCAGCCCGGCACGTCCTAGAGGGGGAAGATGAGTCTCATCGCTGGCACGTGGGGTGTCACGGAATCAGGGATGGTGAGCTGGGCTAAAAATAAAACATGGGGGACGTCTGGGGGGCTCGGTGGTTAAGTGTCTGCCTTCGGCTCAGGTTATGATCCCAGAGTGCTGGGATGGCGTCCCCTATGGGGCTCCCTGCTCAGCGGGGAGCCCGCTTCTCCCTCTGCCTCTGCCCTGCCCCCACTGGCGTGCATGCGCAGGTGTGCGTACATGCACTCTTGTTAATAAAATCCTTTTAACCACCCCCCAAAAAAAACCCAAACACGAGACAAGTTTGTACACAGAGCAGGGTCTGACTCCCCCCCACCAATCCGTGACCTCAGGGGCGGGTCTGTGCCCAGGGCCAGGCGGGCGGCGTGGAGGGCAGCCTCCCATCCAGCCCCACTGCAGAGCCCGTCGCCGGGAGAAGCCTTGCAGGGTGTGACTAGTGTCCCCACTCTTACGACTTGTAATAACATGACCCTCTATCCAGCCATCTGCTTCCGTGAGCAGGGGAAGGAAGAGCAGACTGCCCCCTCCCGCGAGGGCAAGCTGGTGCTGGGGGCGTTGGACTCCCAGGGCGAGGGTGGCCTGGCCGTAGCCCACCCACCACCACGTCCGGCCTTATCTCAGTGTTCATCTTTTCAAAGCCTGAATTAGAGGAGTGGTCTCCCAGCAGCTAGAGAGCACTTGCTCAGGCGGGTGGGGCGGGTCGCTGAGTCCCCGCTGCTGCTCAGGGGTGGTGGGATCTGGGCAAACCCAATCTGGGTGGATTTCCTGGCTCCTCACCTCTAGGACAGGGCGAGCAGCAGCCAGAGCTCCTGGATCCATGGTTCCAGTGACTCCTGAACGGTGTGGTCCCAGGACCTGTTTCCACCCTTAAAAACGATCGTGACCACCTGTGTGATCGGACCACGCCAGCTGCAGATGCATGCACGGGCGCCTGGCCCATCTGCTGCCCCTGCTCAGCCGCCTGCTCTCTGGGGCAGGGGCTGGGGGTCTCTTCCTCACCACATCCCCACGGCTGGGCAGCCAGGGCAGCCGACGGCACCATCCCAGTGCAAGATTCTGCCCAGGAAGACAAAGGGCACTGGGAACCCCCCTGGCACTAGTGCTCCCTCCATGAACTGCAGGGAGCATCTCGGAGACCTGCTTGGGAAGGAAGCCCACTGGGTCCAGAGACACGACATGCATCTGACTGGGGCTTAAATTTCCCACGCCCTGGCTTCAAGCCACCTGCGCCCTAGACTCCCTCGAGCAGATGCTGCCTCCCTTCCGCAGGGGGAGAAGCTGCTGGCAGGAAAGCACACTCTGCAAGGAGCCCACAGAGCGGGTAGGCCGGCGGGCGGGCGTGGGGACACCCGGGGCCTGCCCGGAGCAGCTGAGCAAGGACCACCACGGGATCCTAACAGCATGTGCCGCCTCCGACGGTATTCTGGGAATCTAAATTAATCCCAGACGCTGGGCTGCGAGGCAGAAGCAGAAGCTGATCTCGGTCTGGGCAGCAGGCCACCCGTGTCCTCCTTTTTCCTCGATCAGAACTGCCTTTTATAGCCAGCGTGGTGTTGAACAGCTGGGAGGGGTCGAGGGCAAGAGAAGCCAGAGCCAGATGCGGGCATGCAGGGAGCGACCGGGCCGAGGTGTGCCCAGATCCTGGGCTCTGGCGCAGGCTCTGGGGGCAACAGAGTCGAGAGGGGGAGGGTCCGGGGTGTCTGTAGGGGTGAAGGCACAGGGCTGGCCACACGCTCCAGGAGGGTCGGTGCACTGCCCGCCTTCCTCGCTTCTGAAGAGGGAGAAGCCGGGCACCAAGGAGCAGAGCTGAGGTTGGAGGGGCTGGAGGGGGGTCGTGGTGGCTCCATGGGCCTGAAATGCCCGACAGTCCCAGGCTCGGAAACGCAAGCCCAGAGCCGTGCTTCTGGAGCCCGGAGCGGGGACAGAACAAAACCGGGCAGGAGCAGCTGCGGGGGAGGGTGATGTCGGTTTCCTGTCTTCCCTGCGCACAGGGTTCTGAGTTCCGCGGCTCTGAGCTCCATTCTGAGCTCTGTTTGCTCGGCTGCTCCACTTCACAGGTGCGGGAACGGAACACAACAGCCAGGGGCCCCTGTCTGGAGCGGCTGCCAGTTTTTGGCCCCGTGCCTCCAAGCCGTGGCGTGGAACCTTTCCACACGCCCCCCATGCCGCACCCGAGGGGTACCCTGCATGCAGGGACGAAGTGTGGCCTGTCAGGATGCTTTTCCCAGAGAGACACAGGACAACGGGGGGAGCACCATTCGCGGTGGGTCCCTGCGCCCCAGAAACAGCGGGCCACAGGGTCCCATGAGAGCAGCTGAATTCTGGGGGGCATGAGGTACAGCTACGGAAATGCAGCCCAGACTCGCTCCCGCAGCTCCGGTAACAAATCACGCGGACCCGGCGGCTTAGAGGAGTGGACGCTCACCTCTGCAGTTCTCACCGCCAGAGCCCAAGCAGGGGCTGAGGTCAAGGTGTGGTGGGGCTGCGCTCCCCCCGGAGGCTCAGGGGAGGGTCCTTCCTGGGTCCGCCAGCTCCTGGGGGCCCAGGCGCCCCGTGGCTTGTGGCCACATCCCCGGTCACTGCCTGTGGTCACGCGGCCTCCCCTGAGCGTCGAATCCCCTGCCTCCGTTCCGCAAGCACACCTGCTCACTGCGTTTAGGGCACACCGGGGAAATCCCGCCATCTCAAAATCACACCTGCAAAATGCGGTCCTGTCAGGTGCCACATCCCCAGGTTCCACGGATTTAGGACCTGCTATCTCTGGGGGCCTTTCTTCTCCAAGCACAAAGTCTTTCCAGGGCCCGGCGTGTGCACACAAGCCGCGCACACCCGGTGAGGAGCCGGAAAGCAGCTGCGGACGTCCCCGGGCAAAGATGGGGAAGGCCCCGTCTGGCCGGTGAGGAAGCCCGGACTGAACAACACTGTGACAGCGGTCAC